>PNRQ01000184.1:0-72710 GCA_003439915.1 Trichoderma atrobrunneum | reverse complement strand
TATATAATTAACTAAATTATTAATAATAATTATTAAATAAAATTTAATATGAAATTATTTAATTTTAATTAAATTATTTATTTTTTAAAGATTTAATAATATTTATTTTAATTTTAATTATTAAGTATTTTAATTTTTTACTTAAGGAAATAATAACTATATTAAATCAAAGAGTATATATTTAATTTATATATATATAATATAATCTAATCCCTATATATGTAAATATTTTCACAAGATTTATATAATTATTAACTATTAAAGTTAGCGACTTCTTTATTTTCTATTATCAAGATAAAACTTACCTCTATTAATCTCTCTGTCAAATCAAAGCATTCGCGTCGAATCTCTTCTCCAAGGTCTTGAGAAGAGAAACGCCATAATCCTGTAAATCCCATTTCATGTAATGCATCTATTAGTGGCCGCATCGACGTCATTTTATCCTGAAAGTTTGCGTCTGACGAGATTGTTCGCAGTAGGGTATTGGCGGCCTTCAGAGCACTAGTATCCTGGCTATGTAACAGGACCTCCTCAATTAATGATGGTATTGCACCACATCTATATGAAACTGGTCAATAACCCGCGTAGTCAAGCAGCAGTGTACACTTACAGTTGTTCAAAGACCAAAGGCCGTTGCAAGGCTAGATCATTCAGCCACTGAAGGCTCCGGACTTGTACTCGCTCCTCAAGATATTGGAAGTCGACTAATTCGATAGCTGAGATGAGCAATAGATCTTTGTCCCTTACATTATCCATTCTTTGTCGACCAGTGTATGTTGTAGTATTGTCGGTGCCCTCTGCACCGATACCGGCAATCCAGAGGCCATCTCTGTAGTCTTCAGGAAGCACGCCTCGCGCCGAAATAAGGGCAAGATATGGTAATGAATCTGTTGTGGGGTCATTTTTAGCTGTTGGAGGTACTGCCGTAGAGTTGGCAATCTCAAAAAATGAAGATAGGACGCGAATTGCCGTTGGGCGTGTTGACGTATCAGTGAGTCCGCGGACGAGGTAAGCGCAGACGGCAAAGTGAAAGCTCTCATAATCGAAATGAATTCCGTACGCATCATCAAGTGGCAAGGCAGCTTCTTCAAGCTGACCACGGCTTTGTAAAAGAAGCGGGACAATTTTCTCTCCTGTAGCACTGCCCACTGCGCCAATGTTGGTTAAGACTGCTTCAAGGAATTGTGCTGTGCAGTTGAAAAGACCAATGGGAACAAGTCGGACGAGAGACATGGCCAACCAGAAAAGCTGAAGTCCATAGCGAGATGCAGAAGGAAGTTTGATCATCATTTTTGACAACGACGTTACGATAGAGATAAGCATTTCGCTATTCCCATCTTCTCCAAATTGGCCGATGCTATTTCGCAGGGCAACAAGAACTTGGTAAAGTAAGTCGTCGTCTACCTCTTCACGAGCTAGGTATCCCATTACTGCAAAAGCCCTTGGTTGAACAGCTGGATTATTTTGAAAGGCGGTGCTTGCAACAAGACTCATCCAGCGTGATCTCCAACTATTGGCCAAGTCAATCGAAGGTGCCGCAATAGAGCATATATCGAATAAAATGACAGTCAGATTTTCAGTTGCTGCTAGTGTCGAGCTCGAATCGTGTGCCGTAGAGACGGAGGCACCGTCGCGGATATTCGAGGTCGTCAAAGAAAACGCCTCACCTCGAGGCTCACAAAGAAGGTCAAGGTTTGCTTTCAGTTTAGTGAGTTTTGCCTCGTCCAGGTTGAAAGCCGTACAGACTGAATGGACTGAATTAACCAGTAGCTTGTACACGAGTGAGCGAACGCTATTGTCGCCAGTATTGGCGAGCATCGTCACGATGTGAAAAATTTCAGGCAAGAATAGCCGAGACTGAACACCGCTATCAAATGACAAAGCAACGCAAAATTGCAGAAGCACGCATATCTCTGCCCAGACAGGGCTATCTTGCAGATATCTTGTTGGTCTCAATGACGAACGATTGAGTGTTTTGCGAAGTCGAGAGAATATCTTTCCTCGAATAGTAACAGTACCAATACCGATGATGACTGGTGAGATGACGTCCAACGACTCCTCATGAGCACCATAACTTAGAGCAGTTTTGATCAACTCATCAAGGAATATGTCGAGCAGGAGTTCGTCATTCGTTATTGATGGTAAGACAAAATGCTGGAGAGGATATGAAAGGTGCGGGTCTAGAACGATAAGATCGATCAACTTCCTCAATAGTGTCGCGACCTTTTCTCGTCCCTTTTCGCTGTCTTGTTCACTGGTTAAGACATTCGTTCGAAGACCGGTGAGCCACGGTGACATGTAGGCCAAACTGAGAGGCCTTTGTTCTTCAGGGAAGCTCTCCCACCCTACGAAGAATTCGGTCAAGAAATCAGATGTTAGCTGTGGCTGCGTAGTTGCTAATATATTACTGATTTCCACTACAAATCGCGTTGGATCAATGGGAATGGAGATGTCTAGCACACGGCATTAGTATTAACGATTAGATGGGTCAATAAGCGCCTCAGAACTGACCTTTCGCGCATGATAATCTAGAATCAGCGCTATACTTGAAAGCCCTGCATAATGCTCCAAGCAAATTATATGATGCCAACCTGAGAGAGCGATCTGAGCTCAAAAGGTTCGTAAAGGCGAGGTTGAGTAATGTACCGGGTACATCTTGAGGACGCATAAGCCTCTCGAAGGGCTTATATGTACGATTCTCTTTCCCATGCTTATTCTTGGCGCTGCGGATGGTCTGAAGCACGTCGGCTTTCTTTGGGCTGGTAAAGTACATGACGATTTTCCCTCCATCTGCTCGGAGTCCGAAGGAAGAGTCATCCTCTGATTGAAGTGTTGTCGATGCTTCTTCCACATCTCCGAGACGGAAAATATCATTGACAGTAGTGCTGAGGCGGAGGCCAGACAAAACCTCCTGTTTCTTAGTTGTGGTTACTTGGACAAACTGGCTTCCAACTTTGATCACCACTTCTACTTTTCCTTTCGACTTTGAGAGCCTTGTAATGGGCTGGAACATGTAGCGAGTATCTGTAACAACACTAATCGTTTCCTTAGGAAGATGGAGTTGACTGAGATGGAAATGAGCTTGGAGATCCTGAAGGCTTCCTATCAAGTGATACTCCACGTTTCTCGGGTGAAAAGCACTGCTTTCAGATCTTGTGGAGACTCGTAGCAGGTGTCGAAAGCATCTCCTGGAATCATTTCGTTAGTGATAATGAAAAGGGTAACGGCAAATGTCTAACCAACCTAAAGGCGCTGTTCATGTTGTACACATAAATTCTCGTCAGGTTAAGTGTCAACTCTGAGGGAGTAAGAAGATCAAGCATTTTGAAGAAGTCATCTTGGGGGTCGTTCCGTCCATTATAGCATGTGGCGTCTATGAAAAGTCCGAAGGGTTCATGCCAAAGTCTGCTGGCAATCTGTCAAACGAATTAGAATCCCTTTCTTTGGTCCATTGCTACAAAGGGCACCGGCTAGCTGGTGCTACACAGGTTCTCATGCAGCGCAGTAGCTGGGGTGCTAATGACTATGGAGAAGATCTAAGGGCTTACCTTGAGATAACAATAAAGCATTGTGTCGTAATCGATATTATCCGCTTCAATATGACGTAGTATAATGCAAATGATCGAAAGTCCATCCTATAGAAAGCTCAGTTAGCATTAGTTATTTCTTATATCCCGAGGAACGGGGGCGAGCTGAGAGGGTAGTTAGCAATTATGTCTCACCTTGCTCTCGCCTCCATCATACACCGCACGAGATGTCAAATAAGACTCTGTACCACGAAAGGCGTTGCGAAGCATAAAGTTCTGGAATCGCGAATACAAAGGTGGGCTGTTTGTTGAGATTTGTGGCCGGTTCCATGATATGGCCAAAGGAGGGGGGCCAAGATTTGCAATCAAATTCCGTAGAGGTTCCATGGCCGGTGAACGGCCACGAGGATGCTCCCCTGGAGATCTAACGTATTCTCTCCTATCCTTGGAGACAAGAATTTGCTGAAGATGATCCCAATGGTCATAGAGGAAGCGGTGCAAGGCCACACATGACCCAAAATCGATGGCCTTTTTGTTACTACTGATTTCTAGTTGACTCGGTGGGATCTTTCAGGTGGTTAGTCTATCTTCGCAAAAAGAGCTGTCCAATCACTCACAGATATTTCGCGTAGAAATCCCATTACGACATGGATGTTCTGGACTAAAAAGAGGTTAAGCGGAAACATGTAAGGCTCCTTTGTTCCGAATAGAACGTTATTGGCCAAATTTTGAATTATTTTTGCTATGAGCAGTAGACCTCGACGCATTTCCTTTGACGGTGGTGTTGGCACGAGTCCCTCTACTTCTGGAGCGACAATTGCAGGACAGAAAAACCGGAGGAAAATGAACGCGCCAACTGCAGTGTATTTGGCATTCGGGAAGCGATGTAAAACAGCATCGGAAATCTACTTGAGGTGTGAGGGCTATTGATCAACAACCAAGGGGTATTAACTGAACTCACTATGCTGCAGATTTTTCTGAACGAAGGGGGTATATTGGAAGCAGAAGCACATATATCGTCCATGAAAACTTTCGCAACTATCTGAAGTTGAAGGGCATTTTTTGTAGTTCTTCCTGTGTGCCAACTCTCGTCGGATCAAGCTCCAAATCTAAGTCTTGGGATGTGAGCATGAGTCGTTCAAGGACCTTGTGAAGAGTTCCTTGCAGATAAGCAAAACCTTTCCACCTAGCGTAGACAGAGAGCATTTTGGTTGCAACGCAATTTCGACGCAAAATTTCCGTCTCATTTTCTGATAGGAGGTTAGCTCGAAACTTTTCCAGTACTACTAAAAGGAGTGATGAGAAACGCAATATCTTACCAGTCTGATCAATTTCTGCCCGGATAAGTGCCTCGAACAGTTCAAAGATAAGGCCTCTTTGTTCAAATACCGTTAGAAGGCAAATTGTAAGTTCATCGACTTCTGTACTAGGGCATATTGCACTCATTGAGGCAGGAAGTGATACGTCTTTTGTAAGGAGCTGTATTCGCACTGTCAGCCTCGGGAAAGGCTAAGTCAGGGGTGAGATAACAAACCTCTAAAAGTTCCTCATATTTTTTGCTAACAGCCGAGTCCGTCAAATTGCTGAACTCAGTTCCTTGGATTAAGATGTTAAAAAGAACTTTGACGAATGCCGTTCGAATCTCAACATTGTCGTGATATCCGATATTGATGGAATGCTTGAGACCAACATCAATATTTGCGCTAAGGAGGTTGGAGAGGATGGTGATGGCCAAGTCTGAATTGGAGATTACTTCTTCCCGGCCAACTAAAGTTGCAGAAAGCTCCGATCTGCTGATTTCGGCAGACTCATGATTGAGAAGGGAAAGAAATCGGTTGAAGTAGGTGTGAAACATCTGAGACTTCATCTCGCTCATTCCAACATCTGACTGACTATCAGCGGGCTGAAGCGGCAGACGAAATGTGAGATCTGCAAGAGATCGCAAACAAGCTTTATCAAGATCCTTTTGAACTCTGTTCAAATCATCTGGTTTCCCACCTGCGCCGGCCTGATCAACATGTGGTGATCGTGGTCGATCTATCCAGCCAATGGTGTATTCGAGGAGCTGGTTTCGAATATGTACATCATCACGGAGGTTCAAATGCTCCTTTCTCTTCGTGACCGCTTCACACAATTGACAGACCCTTATCTTGACTCGCAAGGTATTTGCAGTATCTGCAATCCCGTCGATGAACTTGGCGAAGTTCAATGTCATCAGACCCAAGTGGACTGACGAGGCGGCCCCTAAATCAGCAGGGATTTCTAGTCTCTCGACCAAAGTCTTTAGCAAGGAAGCGGCTTGCTCCGCAAAGATTATGTCTGTTTCTTGAGCCTTATCTGCCGGAGCGAGAACACCTGCAAAGAGCACTTCTAACTCTGATTCGAGAGACTTGAATAGGGCAGGATAAAGAACTGGTGACACTTCGCTCGAAAGAATTTCGCGCATAGCTTCACGGACCCTAACGTTTGCACACGCTAGGAGTTGAATAGCCAACTTGAGATAGCGTTTGAGCGAAGGCTCCTCGGATTGCTCGGATGGTGATCGATCTATCCATCTTAGATTCTGAAGTGATGGCTCCTCCAAAGCAATGGCCTGATCTGCGGTGCAAGCTCCTCCAAGAGACGCGAGGAAGCCTGACAAATTTCGCCACTCCGACAATAATCGGTCATCAACAGAATTTGGATGTAGCGTGGAGACTTTTTGAACTAAATAGATCCAACGATCGAATGCGATTTCCCAAGCGTTCAGTATGCCTAATGTAGGAAACTGTATGCGACGCAAAAAGGTTCGAATTCGTTTTTGGAAGGCAACCAGTCCTGTGAATCGAAAACCTGGGGATGCGATCTCACGGAATATATCGCCGTTACGAAGAATTGACGCTGATGACTTGACAGATTCAGCAAATTCACCAATGCAAGAGCACTCCGCCAGAAATAGGCCTATGCAAGAAGTAACAAGCTGACAGACATCAATATCGGCAGAGCAAAGAGATACAAGAAGAACGGTCTCTAATTTGGACGAGGCAGCTACCATATCAGGAAGCTCATCGGACAGGCGTGTCAATTCCTGTAGGAAATCATGGTACAGCATTAGTGGAGAGCCGCTGTGAATTGGATTAATGGATCCTTACCGGGATGTTTTTCAATAAGGTGAGCCGAGCTTTGAGATAGTCGTGCATAATTGTTAGTTCGGATAGCCTAGGATGAACCATTCGTTCACACAACTCGAGCAAAACCTTGGAGCTTGAAGAGGATTAGTTCATGTTGGATACCACCAGTTTTTCATCTTACCTTCGAGTCCAGAATGTCTCACGCAGCTCAAGTATATCGGGATGACTCTGCTCATTGAAGGACTTGACGGCTTCTGGGTGCTCTGAAAAGAGTCGTTCGGCAACTTCTGTTGCTGTTTGGCAGATGGTTTTGTTGGATGATATTACAGTGAATATAAATGGCCCCAGCGTATCAAGAGCCGGCGTCTGGCGATTAAGCTCATTCAATAATGATGTGGGCAGAGCACCGAGAAACTTGAGGATACTGCGCGCCATATTTATGACTTCATTACTGAGGTTTGCCGCCGGATCCCATGAGACAGCTACGCAAGTCTAAAACCAGTTAGTATAAGCGTGGTATGAAGCAGAAAACAGTTTTGTGCGGCAAACCTTCAGCTGTGTTTGAATAAATGGAAGAGCCTCATTGAAGAGTTCGTTATATCTGGAAGAGTCTGACTGGTTCGCAAGGTAACAGCATGCTTGGATAACTGCGACTTTGAAACTATGAGGTGACGAGGGCGAGATACAAGTATCAAGGACAGTATCAATACACACATCTAGGTTTAGATGCGCTAAAGTAATAAAGGCAGCAGTAATCATATTCTGATCAAACTGGGCAGAAGGCGAATTTGTGGCGGAATGGCGAAATACTGCGTCCCGTACTTCGTCCTGCACATCCATGGCATAACTGACAAGTGCAGAATCGCTCTCTGCGCTGAAATGACGAGCAGCGCGGAGTAGAGAGATGACACAATATCCGGCTTGCTCATTTCCATTCTTCATGGTCTTACGCAATGCGTCCAAAAATGACACCTTCTTCATGATATTGTTGCTCTTGGCCTCCCTCAAGTTACTAGCAACCTCGAAAACATCGGGCATGAGGAAAAGAAGAGTTGTTTGGAGAGGAAACAGAAGGGTTTTGCGTCTACCATTGTCAGTCACGGTTTGTGTCATATCAAAAAGGGTATCCGCGCCTCCATCGAGTCGTTTATGAAGACGGTGGAGATGGACAAATTCTTGCGGATATCGGTCAATCCATCGAGCTATTAATAAAGGCATGGTAGCAGCGACAGTGTTCTGATATGATTTTCGAAAATGAAGAAAGCTCGAGCAAATCTCTTGTATGATGAACCCAAGCTTGGAACCATCCACCCAGAAGGAGGAAAGGAGTCGCATGACAACAAGCGACCCTCTCCCGGACTCCTGAGAGCCCCAAGTCTCCGCAGTAGCGTCTACTGTTGCAGAAACGCGGACATTGTATATGACCTCTCTAAGGTAGCTAAATGAGTCTGACCAGCTGGACGCTGTGACATATCCCACGAGTGTCTTGACTGGTGTTTCGATTTGATCAAAATACGAAGACAGGCGGCGCTCGACGTCGGGATCGTCATGATGGGCATCTTGCTGCAGCTCACCAGCTGAGGATGTCACACTGGTACTGCTTTCGATACCTTGATCCAGCAGCACTTGTGCCGATAACATGTAATTGTCGGATATAGGTTCCAGCAAATCTTTGAGAGCGTCAAAGATCCGGCTAACAAGTCGCTCTCCCAGGGCAGTAGATGGTAAAGGTGTGGCATTGTCGTGCGAATTGGGCTGCCCAGTCCAATTAGCAGAGCAGCAATCGGCTGCCAGGCTCAGCACAAAGATCTCCGAGGACAAGACATGGCTAGGATGATCTGAGATAGTGCCATAGGGGCGCGCGAGGTCTTCGAGTAGTCCCACAAGTGATTCCAATATAATATTAATGGAAGATTTGCTCAAATCGACAAGTGTCGATCTCGTTATGTGTAGCACTTCATCTTCAAGGGGACTTGGACTGCTCGTTCCGGTGAGGTGCGGTAGCTGCAACGCGAGGATTGATAACCGTTAGTTAAGTGTTCATGGATTCAAATATGCCCGATTGACGCGAGTTGTTGCTTACCCTGCTGGACAATCGCTCGACCAAGCAGGCCACCAAACTTGAATCTCCAGACATGACGGCGATCTGGAGATGTCGGAACGAGCTCGTTGGGAGTGGATGAGGCCATCATCGAATCCAGGGCCTGGAAGTAGAGCGCGGGGTACATTCTAGCATGTAGCGCGACCCCTGGATCGGAATCCCCTCCAAGGTACTCCGGACAGCATCAAGGCATTAGCACAGGTACTTTTATGTACCTCGGCGCACAACGTTACGGCCGATGATATTACCAGGGGCCCTAGATCAGGCACGGGCTTTTTCTTTCTTTTGGAAAGACTGCATAGATAGCGGTACATCGTAGTCTGCAGTACCTGGTAAATCATTGGGCGCCCCAACGGTACCTATCAGGTACTAAGACAGCACATTAGGAGCTCCAGCCAGTACACGTACTACTAGGTAAGCTTCTTTCTAGCTTCCATGTCTGTCACTACCTACGACACTACAGCTGGCACAACTTGCGAATAGCATCTTCGCCACAGGTCGTGTTTGCACCTATCGACAGCGCTTTTCGTAGGTGAGAACAGTCAAAGGGTGTTTTTACCGGAGCAGCTATGCAACAATGCCTCGTAGGCACGGTGCTTTAGACGACTACACGTCTGCTGTGCCTCATGTTTGTGTTCCTATCATGTGCAATCCTCATAGTCCAGCCTAACCAAGCCTCAGATCATATTGTCAACTTCAGATTCCGATTATCTAGATCACCTCATACCGGTGCTTAAAGATGCAACCAACTCACGGCGGACGCCAGCCCTTCTGCAGTCTTTGTCTCGTTATTCCGAGGACCGCGAAACAGACATTGAACGAATCGGATTGACCAAACACGAAGAGTTTCTCGATTCGGTCCACAGACTACAAGAAGTCCGCGAAGGGACTGTTACCCTCACCACTGAGATTCTCAAGCTCAACCAATCAATTCAAGCAAGTACCGAGAAGCTTGCCGATCAAAAGGGTGCCCTTGTCAACACCAAGGCGGTGCGCCAGAATATTGCTGACGCGGCGGATGCGCTTCGAGAATCCCTTACGGTGCTCCATGCCGTGAATCACTCCCATGAGCTCGTACGCCGCAAAAAATACTATTCCGCCTTGAAATCGCTGGAGGATTTGCAGAATGAACACCTTGTTCCGATCCTCCAGAATCGCTATGCCACCCAGCATCGCCTGGCGGATGCAATTCAGAAGTCTCTTCCTGCTTCCCGAAGGGCAATTTCCGAAGCGGTCATGTCAGACTTGAACACCTGGCTCTTTCGGATTCGTGAGACTTCACAGTTTCTCGGTGAAGTTGCGTTCTATCATACAGAAATGCGAAGAAACAGGCAAAGGGCGCGAATCGAAAATGAAAAGTTCTTGGAGAATTTCAAGTTGAACTCGTCTATTGAGTTGATTTCAGATGAGAATGAGGAGTTTGATGTTCTCGACAACGAAGAGCTCCAAGTTGATTTTACACCGCTGTTTGAGGCTCTGCATATTCATGATGCCCTTGGACATAGTGATCGATTTCGCTCGGAATACGCCTCTACCCGACGCCAGCAGAAGGACCTTTTAGTGCCAACTTCGATTGATTTACTAGCTGAGGATGGGTCTTCTCTTAGTAGTCTTCTTGAAGGAATTGCAGGATTTGCAATTATAGAAAAGGCAACGATGCAACGGGTCCCGTATCTACGATCCGTGGTTGATGTGAGTATCAGCGCATCTGGAATTCTTGGGTCGTCAACTGGTTTTAACGATGTACTACAGGTAGAAGAGTTGTGGGACTCCCTGTGTACCGCCGCCATAGCCCTCACCACGAAGGCTCTAACAAATATTGATAATGCTGAAGTCTTACTTAAGATTAAAAGCGTCATTGCATTGTTCATTCAGACCATGGAAGTAAGCATGCAGTCTGGGAATCGTTGCTGTTATATTTTTCTGACAAGTATTTGTTTATATCTAGGGCTGGGGATATTCTGTGTCTACTCTGGATAACTTTCTCCTGCAGCTCTTCGACAAATATGCCCAGCTACTGAAGCGCCGATTCAGCGAAGACTTTCAAGAGGTATGGAGTACAAATTGTCCTTGCCTCACGACCATTTACTCATGAGCAATACTCGGCAGATCGTTTCGACGGATGATTATATGCCGATGGCTATCAACTCATTCAGCGACTATGAAAAAGTGATAAACGTCAGCTGGTTCACGCCAGATCGACCTACAGAGGAGCTTACGTACGCTTATTATTTCTAGGATGCACAGTAGATACTAATGATTGTGATAGGTTTCCATGCGTTCTACCGTTTTCTCAGATGTATCCACTCTGCTGTATCGATATTCGAAACTTTCTGAATCAGTTCTATTTCTTTCTCGATGATCACTTTCAGCACTCAGATATCATTGATGAGACGCTTCGAAAGGTTTCCACTGCCACCCCCTGCCCCTATCCAAATAGAAACACAGACAGCTAATCAACAAAGCAGTCTCTAGACGAGCTCCTCAGCGAGAAAGTCTGCAAATCCCTCGTCGAGCGTCTAAGCTCCCAATATCTGGGTCAAATAGTGCAGATCCTTATAAACTTGGAGCACTTTGAAATAGCCTGTCGAGAGTTGGAACAGCTATTGATACGAGCAAGATCGTCTACTTCAGCGGGTGGTCCTCTGAGACTAAACGCCACGGAAGAGTTTCGCAACAACAAGAAGACTGCTGAGAAGAGAATATTTGAACTGGTCAACTCCAAAATTGATGACCTCGTTGACACGGCAGAATACGACTGGTAAGGTTTTTGGATGATGAAGTCATCATAGGCGCTAATCAAGACATTTGTAGGCTGGCGAGCGGTGTGCCGACAGAGCCAAGCAATTACATGCAAACGCTCACTCGGTATCTATCCAATATCATGAACTCGACGCTTCTGGGGTTGCCGAGAGAAATCAAGGAGTTGATTTATTTTGATGCTCTAAGCCATGCAGCTGAAAAAATCCTGGTATGCCGTTCCCTGTACCTACATCATGATCGACGCATATTAACCAGCCTTCTAAGGCCCTCCCTCTTTCACCAGAGGTTCGACACATTAACGGGCATGGTGTCTTTGCTCTGGCACAGGATGTCAACTATCTTACTGAGTTTGTCGGAAGTCTTGAAAACGGGCAGATGCTACGCGAAAATCTTGACGAACTTCAGCAGACTGTAAATCTGATGCAATCTGACAATCATGAAGAATTTTATGATATTTCAATCCGCAACAAGAAATATGGCCGAGTTGACGTGCTCAATGGGCCGATCCTACTTGAGAAGTATGCCATCACCGAAACACCTGAAAATAAACAACAAAAAACCCTTAAAAGACAAAAGCTAACACAACGTAGGCTTACTCCTACCGCACAGCCTTCAGGGAGAGCTGCGCCACTTTCCAACTTATCTCGCTTTGCCATCATGAAATGAGGCAAAGCAATGTCTAGACGCCTCTCTAAACTACAAGATATGCTCGTCTATTTTGCATATCTAGAGACTCTTTCGCATTAGCAGCTACCCACATGGCCACTTTGAGGCTGCGACTTTTATGCGCTGCAACAGAAGTTGAAAGAGCACTTGTCATGCAAGTGTTGGATCAATTACCTCTTCCTTTTCATCCTGCCTATGGGGAGGCTCCTATTCAAACTCCTCAGACGGCATAGATGCCTATCAATGATTAGAAGAGTAATGCTGTGGCGGAAAATCACTTACCTGTTGCGGCTGCATTGCCGAATATTGTTGGTACATGCCCTCCATCTCACTATACATGGCCGCTTGTGCTTGGGGTTGTCCATAAGGGGCGGGAGGGGCCTGGCCAGGATACATGTTGGGAGCTTGTCTGTAATCCTGCTCCGAAGCAAGGGCATGTCCGCCCATATAATCTGCGGTGGCCATTGGGTGAGACGATGGATGGCCAGCCGACTGGGCCATGCCGGCATGTTGCCCCGGCATTGGCGCCTGACCCGGCCCTGGAACAGGCGCGGCGGAAGGCTGTGTGGTAGTTCGTTTAGCGTGTGCCGTAGCTTCTTCCCTCGGGACAATATCGATCAGGAAATCAAACATGTCCGACTTAGCAAGTGCAGAGGCAATATCGGAGCGCTGCAATGTGCGCCTCTTGTTCTCCTCAGCATGAATCCAAGCTCGCATCGTAAGTTCCGTGATGAATATGTCACAGCCCTTGGCAAAGAGAATTGGTGCCTCTGCTGAGATCATCTTGACTTCAGGATCCGCCTTCATGACTTTCTTGATGCGGGCGAGGGGAAGTTGATGGATTTTGTAATCATGAGTATCACTCTCCAAATGGCTGATTGTTTGTTGCCAGTAAGTTGTCAGGATATCCTTGTACTGTCCTGTGAGTCCCTGATGAACCTAGAGGGCGCCGGCTAGTTAGCATGTGGAAGCGCAGCATGGCGACTGAGGAGGACAAACATTAGCCCAGGGACCAGTATAGAGCTCCGCGGGCGCAAAGCCTTGCGAGGCAAGCTGTATCCTTGGTTAACACAAAACAAAGTCTCGGCCGAACAGATATCGATGTATACGAACTGCAGCACAGGCACCTAAGGAGGGCGCATTAGTCTTCCCATAGTGTACGCCCAGCTGGACAAGAATAACTAACCATAGTGTCCACCTTGTGTAGGATCATACACTGGTGTAGGTCGGTTATGTGAAGGGTGGGCTGGTGCGGATTGATTTTGTGATTCCATTGTCTAAGCTGGACGGTTGACGAGTAGCGACAGTGATAGTCGTGATGATGCAAGAGGCGCTACTACTAATAATAATACCGGCGTCAGCTCTCACGATTATAAGTCCAGTGGTGTATAGCTGAAAGCGGGGATGAACTCTCTCATACCTGTGATTACTCGTGGAGTTTGGTTGAACAACTTTGAGCAACTTTGAGCAAGGACAAAAACACTGTTGGGTATAATATAAGCGCGTAACGGTGTAACTAGAGTCGAAGCGTAGCGATCGCGTTGTTGATTTTGGGCTGCCTTAGGTGATGTTGTCAGAGGTGCTTCCCACCTGCGCAGCCCATTTACTAGAGTAGCCAATCATTTACCTGAGCTGGCAAGCTCGGTTTCTTCATATTCATTAAGTGCATAACCATGCATACTGTAATTTTGTACAATCGATTGTGACAGAAGTGGGGGCAGAAAAATTCTTGTAATGGAATATCCACTTCTTTGCATACGAGCGCCAAAGTTCCATACTACAAAAAGACCAATTTCCTTGAAAATTTTACAACGGGAGACTTCTCACGAGGCGGCCTTGAATCTTCTCTCTCCAAGTCATATGATGGCTGGTTTTGCCGACAATGACGTGCAGAAGCTTCTCCAGCAGGCTGAGGAGCGCCTCAGCGGCGGCCGCATAATTCCAAAGCAAGCCTCGACGGCTTCGACAACGGCCAAGCCCGTAGGAGAGGATGCGAAGGTTTTGCCTCCTAAGCAGGAGAAGACACAAGTCCGCGTGCCGCGACCGCAGGTAGCAGCATCAGAGCAGCGGAAGGGTAAGGTAAGAACGAAGTTTTCTTCTTCTCTTCTTCTCCCCTCTTTCTTCCCCCCTTCTTTCTCTGGGAGGATAGCTGGTATAAAGATGAAAGCTAGCCGCAAGGCACAATGACACGGGACAACGTCCGTCTTGGACTATAGGCCCGTGGCCCCTGATTGCTATTTATCATCATAGTTACTCTGAATACCAAGCGACTCAACCTCAGCTTCTTCACTCACTGCGACTGGCTTACACCAGCCTCTTCATGTGTTAAGTTGACTGACTGTTTGCTAATTCGTAATATAGAACACAGCAGGGCCTGAGTGGTTTGATCTCCCCAAAACCGACCTGACGCCAGAGTTCAAGAGAGACTGGCAACTGTTGCGCATGCGAAATGTTCTAGACCCTAAGCAGCAGAGAAAAACCCTACGAGCTTCTGCCCCCGTTTATTCCCAGGTCGGCAGAATCATTGCCAGCCCAACCGATCCATATAGCGCGAGACTGGGGAGCCGAGAGAAGAAGAAGACGCTATCAGAAAGTATCATGTCCGCACATAATGACACAAAGCTCGCGTCCAAGTATTCTTCTATCCAAGAGACGAAGAGAGAAGGACGAAAGGCATTCTATAAATCAGTAGTTGCCAAGCGACGGAAAAGAAATTGAACCCAATACCTACCTATTTATACAGCGATACCCGGACAAGAATCCACTGCCAATAGTCTAGTAACACAGCATGCTATAAGCACATGGAGTCCAAACAATAAATTACAAGAACTTGACAATATTTATAACAATACGCGTTCTCAATTTTTTGCTTTTGATTATATGTGTAACATATATATATATATAATTTTGCTATTAAATTCCATTGTGATAACATACTCTTGGTCTCATGATCCTGCCTCGTAGCATATAAGTCATGATAGTAGTAACTACTTGATGTAAAAATAGTCGATAGCCAGCGCTTATGCTGTCATGTTGTATTATACCAAAAATTGACATTAACCTATCCTGCCTTCCGCCTTGGCGTCTATCGTCATGATTAGAATCAGGTTTCCGTTTTGAATCTGATGGCATCCGAAGTAAATCAGTACTTACCTTTGACCTGCTCGAAAACTTTCAGCATCTTGCGCCGTGCTCCGAGAGCGTTTACACCTCGGTCCTCCAGAGCCTTATCATCCAATTCGATCAGGTCTGTCCAGTTCATATCTTTCAAATTGTCGGTGTACTTGTGTAGCCGCAAACTGCGAAGCCAGCTGGGGATATCCTGAAGAAGAGTAGGATCCGTAGGGTCTTCAGGAGGCTTTGAGCTTCCTCGTCTTCCTCTCGGTGACCGTCCTCGAGCCATGTCAGAGTGGTCCGAGAGGTATCCTTCATGGGTGTTTATTCCTAGTTGCCCCAAGCCGACAGGCGACATGCCGCCGGCCATCAATGCAGAACCATCATATGCGCTAAGAAAGCCGTTGTGTTGAGGTGAAGTAAAATGTGACATGGGCCCCATGCCAGACTGTAAGGGCAAGCCTGGAGAGCTCGGACGAGATCGCTGTCCTCCAAGACTGAGACCTTGCTGTGCTTGAAGGGCCATCAGCTGATCGCGATTCAGTATTTGCCCATGCTCGTTAATCATGACAACATTGGCGTTGGGAATATTGATATGCGAGGGAGTAGGAGGCATATGGTGTTGTGCCCCTGGAGCATCGTTGGACCTGGCTCTTCGATATTTGCGAACGTCGTCCAAAGCAAAGCGGTTGTTGACCGTAGAGAGAGCTGCAAGCTTCATTGCTGTCGCGTTGGCCACCATGTCAGCCTGGCCAGTGGAGTTTGTATTAAATGTTGGTGCCATCGGCGTGTTGACCATGGAAGCCCAGTTGCCACTGCCAGTCGCATATGGCGACAAGAGGGGCAACTCAGGCGCATTTTTGTCACGAGTCAAGGTGGTGGTTTGAAGAGTAGAATTACTCGACAGCTGTGGCCGTGGTGACCTCAAACCTCCTCCAGAGGCTGGAGGCTGTACGAATTGGCCCATTGGGGTTTGAGATGATCCCGCCTTGGAAGCTGCTGCGGGGTCTCCGCCGCTGCCCCATGGCGATGCTGATGAAGCGACATTGCCATCTCTGGAATCCGGAGTGGCAGCCGGGATGCTGGATCCCGTCAGTGCGGCTCGAGGATCGATGGCAACGCTGTTACGGTTCGATGAAGGCGGGTTTCCTGTTTGCTGGGTGAACTTTGCTTTTTCAGTAGCAATAGCTGCTGCGGCATCCGGGAACATGGCATTGATCGTGGAAGCATCGAGGCCAGAGTGTCGCTTGGATGTTGAAATAGCTGAGTTGCGAGCGAATGAGTTTCGGGCAGAGTCGACGTTGAGCTTGTTCATGGCATCGCTAAGCCGACTGGACATTGGGTCTTGCAAAAGGAAAAGAAACAGTTAGCTTGCGAATGCGCGAGTGAATTCTGCACGCGAGATCTACCTTTGTCAAAAGTCGCAGGGGAAAGAACACCAGACATCGGGTGGTTCTTGCCCATCTGCTGGAGAACTTGAATAAAGAAGCGGATTTGGACCTGAGTTGTTTGCTGAAGCAATGCATACAGAGCAGCTGTGCGCTCGGCCTCGCTAAGGACGCGAAACCACTGCTCAATAGCACTCAGTTCGTCCTTGAAATCTTGATCGAGCGTGGCCGCAGCCATTTCTTCCAGCGTCGTCTCATACTGATCAATGTCCGCAATCCACTGTTGGGCGATCTTGTCCTGAGAATCAATGTCCAGGCCCCCAGGGCCGTGACCCCCTTGCTGTGGTTGGCCGTAGAAATCGGATGACGGCCTGATGCGGCTGGCCGGCGACGTCCCTGATATCGCCGCCATGTCGGCAGAGGCGCGCAGCGAGCTGCCAGAGCCAACTGCTCGGGAAGAGGGTGGTCTTAGAGAGGGCGCATTGACTTCAGGGGTGCTGTTGCGATTGCCGGCGACGTGGCTGCCAGACATATTGAGCATTCTTCGGCTGCGTCAAAATGGGGTGAAGGAAAGGAAGGGTAGTGAAAAAGAGAAGAGGGGCTAAGGACGGGAGAACAGTTGGCGAATTCCTGCAGTATCCAGCTGAGCAGAACGGTTTGACAAGACACGCAAACCGCAACGATGCAAATTATGGCGAGTTACAACATATTCCTCTAACGAACTAGTCGCGCGTTAGCAGACGGGCCACGCTTTTTTTCCGTAGCTGACCGAGCCCGAGTCCCTTCCAACACGCAACAAGGCAAACTGGAAGCTGGCGAGGCTCACCAAGAGGGAAACGCACTAGTTAAGCAAGATGGGATGTGTCTGCTTCCAGGCAGGCAATTCAATCCAGCTACCAATCAGCTGTCCGTGAGGGATCGTGTCAAACGCGGCTGAGAAAGGAGAACCTATCAAGAAGAAAAGAAACCCAAAGGCGACCGGCTATGGGATGCCAGGAGTAAAGAATGATTCGAAACGCCTTATCGAGCGTAGCATAGGACTAGGACCTGAAACTGCGCTTAGCTGCTATTTGCTCAAGATTTAGGCGCCATTAGACCAATAAGAGGCCACAGCAGACTATCAGACAGCATAAAACAGCAAACGTAATTTATGTGGGTAAAAGTTATTCCCTTGGTTAAAATTTGTTAACTAAAAATGAATTAAATCAAATAATTAAAACATATATTAGTAGATATAAAATATTACATATATAATAGAAGTTATATACTATATACAATTAATAAATATAATTCAATATAAGAATATACCCGTTTAATATCATTCAATATTTACTTATTAGCTCCATTTCTGTATTACGTAATAATAAATTCTAACCCGTTTTTCCATGCCACAAAGTTCCGGTAGCAGTAGTCTGGGGGAAACTCGACTAGCTCCCTAGCCTAAGAATAGGCACGCCTCGCTTACACGCGCAGAGTCCCCCTCTTCGCACACACTAGGGCTGGTACCACCCACTCGTCATTTTCCGCACGATCTGAATCTTGACTTGGAAAAATCTCACCGGACAAGCACAGTCAAACCACAGCAGCAATGGCCAGTGAGTTTTCGTCCCACGATTTCGGTCCCCTCGTACGGCAGTCGTTAATTCTCGAGTAATTTAGAATCAAAGAACTCGTCCCAGCACAACCAGTCGCGCAAGGCGCACCGTAACGGGTTTGTCACCTCTTGGGAAATTTACGAAAGTCCGCCGTGTGTCTAACTCCTTCTAGCATCAAGAAGCCCAAGACTTCGAGATACCCTTCCCTCAAGGGAACCGACCCCAAGTTCCGCCGAAACCACAGACATGCTCTTCACGGCACCATGAAGGCTCTGGTACGATTCACCCTGTTCGAGACCGAGAAAAGCCAGGCAGTCAACTAACTTGATGAACAGAAGGAGCTCAAGGAGGGCAAGCGCGAGACCGCATAAACGCATTTCGATTTAGCAGGTGGTTAAAAAAGGGGATCTTTGCAAAGTTTCAGGCCAATGGCCGCAGCTTAAACCATTAGACGCGATTTGCGCAGGAATTGATACCTCGCCGGCTTAATAGGAAAATGCATCACTATAACGCTGAGATATCGATTGGGTTCCATCTCAATATGAGTTCCAGGTAGACAATTGGTTGTCTAAAATTATGGCACAGTTGCATGCTCTCTTTGCCGGTCCATCATTCTTCTATTCACAACCCGTGATTGCTTGTGATCGAATCTACGCCATTGCTATTGACATGAAAATCTTACGACATGTGTCCGATGAGCAACCAAATCTATTGCCCTCTTTTCTTTCCAACACGCAAATGGCCGGTGCCAGGAGGAGGATTATTCGATACAGTCCATTATTAAACGCTGTGTTATGGATAACTATCGACATTACAGCTTCAGGTTTTTTACTAGCAGTTCATGTGCTAGGCTCTTATGGTTAGTTGACAGCAAGGATATGGTTTCGTTGACGAAGATTATATCCTTCAAAAGTTTCTTTCCACCTGCCAACTTGTTTGCTTCCAATGCCTTTGTATAGTACTGCAGGCTGAGGTAGCCAATACCAAGCAGCTGAAAGAGCCTCCCCACGTTGTAAAATCTCTCGGCTTGGAGTTGTGGCTCATCCCCTCCAGATTGCACATAGTGGCTTATGAAAGCCTGTCCTTGTAGGAGCAGGTATTGCCGGTTGGTTGATTGTCGCTTAAGGCCATAGTGGACATATGCAAGGCCCAGGCTCAAATTGACCATGGCATTCTCATGGTCAAGTGACCACGCACGCAGAAAGTATCCTGTCGTCGGTTGTTAGTTCTCGTGCTGCTTGCAGCTTGCTACCCAAGTGGGGATTGATTGCTTCTTGTATTTACCTATCGCATACGTGTAGCTCGTAGAAGTGAAAAGAATATGGCCGTAAAGCATCAAGAGACATATGTCCATGTTCATCTTTGCGGCAGCCGTTGCATCTTGGTCGAGATCATTATTCCCGGCACTCTTCGTTGTGGCTTCATAGCTCATGTCGATTGCTTTAATCTGTCTCAAGATGAATTTTTGGGCTGGTCCAGAAGTGTACCATGAAACAGGTGACTGGCACAACCTGGACAGCAGTGCAAACATCCGCGAAGAGTCAGATATTCCGCCGTCTCTCATCAAGTGACGTGCTACTGTAATACATTTCTCTTCGTCATTCGTATTAATTGCGCACACTAGTCCAGTCAATACGACTTCAACGTTGCGAGGAGTTAAATCAGCAGACACATACCGCTCCAAGCCATATGAATGGCGAAATTGTGGTGGGCTGATTGAAACACAGTTGAGTCCCTTGCGGACTCACATACCTGGTATGCTTCTTCGCGACGATGCGCAAGGGACAATCCGATGGCATAATCGAGAAACAAATCGAGCCAGTCATCGAATGATATTCCTTGATGATTATCGAATGCTGGCCCTGGTAAGCTGTCAGGTTGAGGAGCAAGCGCTATTAATTGGTCTATCGTCAGTAACGTAACAATGGCGAATAATTAGAGTAGAATTTAGGGGGTGGCAGCACATACATCGCTTAAGGCGCTCAAGCATCTGTGATAATTCAGTGTTTGTTTCTTCGTTTGCAAATTGTTCAAGGAGCTCCTTCTTCCCAAGAAAATGAAGATATTTATCCCAGGTGTAGAATCTCTTGAGAGATCGAAAATCGTCGACGAGTTCCTTGCAAGATTCCATCCAGACTGGGATGAGATCATTGGAGCCAGATTTGATCTGCTGCTTAAGACCACGAACAAGCTCATACTGCCGGGAGAGTTTGATAGCGCGTGAACGTTCGTCTTGACGGCGTTTATCAGGATTCGCAAATCGTTTGGCCCGGTATCTCCTGGGCAGGATACGGGCCGTCTGAGCGGGCTTCGGTTTGGCCTGTTTAGGGCCTGCTCGTGGTTGGGCAGCTGCCATGCGCCGTATACCACGATCTGATATTGAAAATGTATGGTGTTGCTCCTTTGTCGAAGCCTCGCCCGGGGGCTGCCCTTGGGCTTCCTTGAGTGCCATTGCTTCCGCAGCGAGAATGAGGGCCTCTTCATCTTCTCTAGCTTTCTCGTACATGTTTGCCAATTCGATACGGGCATCGATGTTGTACTCGTCAGCATCGATAGCCGCGTGAAAACACTCCTCTGCTGTGGATTGCTGTCCAGTAGCTAGATAGCAACGGCCTAATTGAACCAAGAGTGTAGCATCTGCTTCTTCAGTGGAGGCCCGAAGTAACTCAAGATATCGGATAGCTCTCTGCGGCTGGCCATACTTGGCGATCTCGCTTGCAAGGTCATATGAAATGAAAGGGAATTCTGTGATGAAATCGAATGTACGTGGGTTATCTGGATCCAGCCAGCTCAAATGTCTCTGTTAATGTTACAGGTTAGATCATGGATACTACGCGCGTGGGGCATGGTTTCTGGGAAGGCCATAGCTTACAAAAGCCTCTTCTTCTTCTCCTAGTCTGAGCCTATACATTGCCAGTCGAGCTCTGAAATCCAGGGGAAAGGAGAGGCCGTAAAGCTCGGGGTCAAACATCGAGTCATGGAAATGAGGTACATGACTTCTACGCTCGTCATTTTCGTCCCATTCGCAGTCGTCGGCTTGCCATTGATCCCAGTATTGCTCCTGAACACGGCCTACGAGCCATCTGGACAACGCTTTCAGTTCGTAAATGGCTTCAGCATATGCACCAGTTGAGGCGATGAGTTCCACATAGATTCCGATATCATGCCACGGAGCGCTTGAGCCGTGAAGTGGTGTGTTCTCAATTTCATAGTCAAAATAACGTCGATATGCCATGATAGCGGAAGGGACGGCGGCCTCAGTATTCTTATTATCAATGCAAGCTTCTGCCAGCTTCCGTACAATCTCGAGGTCATACGGATGGTGTTTGAGGACAATGTTATACTCTGCTATCGCAGCAGCTAGATGGCCCTGTTGGTGACAGACAGTAGCTTTGCCCAGCCTAGCATCGAGGTTCGTAGGGTCTGCTCTAAGGGCAGCAGAGTAGCACAACCGTGCCGTATGAAGATTGCTCGCCTCATCCTCAGATACAATGTTGAGCGCAAAGGATGCACAGTCAAGCCACGCAGCAACGTCCTTGGGTCGAAGGTGAGCAGCATATACCATGGCAGATAATGCCCTGGCATGCTCGCCTTGCTCGCGGAAGATGGACGACAACGCTGTCCATGCCTGGTGTGTTTCAGCATTAATCCGAATTACTTCCGAGACGAGGTCCAAAGCTCTTGAATAATCTCCAAGAAGAAATGCCTGGTTGACTTTGGCCAGCCTTGCCGTGATGTCTCCTCGAGGTTTGGCGGCTTTGCGAGGGCCTCGAGCTCCTCGAGAGCCTCTCCCCCTAGTCGCTCCACGCGTTGGAAATGGTGAGTCATTCCGTTCTTGGTGAGAATGCAAGAACTCTCTTACTGACTGATCAAATTTGGCGATATCATCTTGGAGCTCCTCATAATCAGAATCAGAATCCGACGCATTGCCCCTAGCGAGTAACAGTTAGTGACTTTAACCTTGACGACGTCTCAATCACACTCACCCCGCGGCCGAGTCATCCAATCCCCGACTGCTCGACATGGTCGCTAAAACTATCTATGGATCAACCATGCTGTAGTGGCGATGTTGAATGAATGAATTGCATGGTAGGGCTGTATGAATGAAGCAAAAGCAGCTGTAAGAATGATCCATTGCCATTTTTGGTTAAGTGCATTGCTAGCGTAGTTCCAATCGAAGATTCACCCCACTTCAATTGGCTGCATTGAATGTAGCAGAATCTTTCGCTGCATCCGCTAACCGCCAAAACTCGCCATTTGACATAGCCGATAGAGACATTTGGATATGCTCAGACAGAGCCCACTGCGTCTATCGCAACTCCAGGTATGGCTAAAAATTCTTGGGATTGGAAAGAAGCGTGGCTAACTCCAGCATGATAGGCCTCTGTGCCGTGGATTGCCAACAAGACCCCAGCATTCGGGTGAGCACTCGAAAATAAGGCAAGATGCAGAGTAATATAACGTCCTAACAAGCTCAGATGTTTGTCCAACATATCCAATTCGAGAGTGTATTCTACACCAGCTAAGAAGAATGGCGACAATGAACCGAGTCTACGAAACCCACGATCTCTCCAAGCAATCCACCTTAAGCCATTGAAACGCGAGGCACAATTCGGCATCCCCTCATGTGATCTGCAGCTGCGATCATTCAGCTTGCAACCCCTCCAATTCTTCTCAGATTTTGCGCTACGAGCGGCATATTTCCTAGGATTACCAGCTTCTGGCCCAATAACGCTTCCGCGAATCACAGAGCGATGGACTGTTCCCAGGAGTCACTTCATCTTCAAAAAATCCCAAGAGAACTTTGAACGTGTGACCCTGAGGCGCATGATCCAAATCAAAGATGGCAATCCTGAAACGGTCCAGCTGTGGCTCGCTTACCTGCGCAAACATCAGATCTACGGCATTGGTATGAAGGCAAATATGTGGGAGTTTGGCACAACGGAGATGTCCAAGTCGCTGGAGGAAGTCGAAGCCAAGTCACTAGAGTCAGCAGCTCCTTGGTCGCATCTTGGGCAGACCGGAAGCATCGGTGAATCTGACAAAGCGGTGGCCGACATTCTAAATTCTCGACGGGTTAAGAAAGCCGCAGACTATAACTACCCCATCCACGAGATATCATAGGAACAATATACCCTTTTAGAATCAACTTGCGCGAGTTATGGCGAAATAGATCATTTGGGAATCACTCGTTCTACGTTGGTAGGATAGGGGGAAAAAGCATCTGTATTATTATGTTGTTGCAATATGTATATCTAGAGCAGTTGGGAAAACACAGCCATCAAATGACGTTAAGATATCAAATGAAAAAAAAATTGAGTAATAAAAGAAACAGCGACTTAAAGTATACCTAAAGCAAGATAAAAAGACAGCATATAATATCATAATTGTCATGTAGCACCTTTCAGCGATTTCATAGTAGGTACTCAGGTAGCAGTATAAGGACATGCGGATTGTGGGGTATCGTAAATGGGGTGTTCCTTATCGATACGTCAACCTCCAAAAACAACCAGGCGATTTGCAAGTTACGCAACAATTTCACCTCGGCCTCTGGTATAGCTCAAATACACACACAACAAGGCGAGTTGATACCAGAACACTTCTCATAATGCTGCTCTCTCGCATATCACGGCCAATGCCGCTGCATTCGAAACTCATCACAAGGCCAATGGTTCTATGTAGGCGATGCATCTGGTCAGCGACATCAGTGAGCTCTGGAAACCATCAGCTGAGAAGAAGGGATCTGTAAGGCACTCCAGTTCATCATGTATTGCATGAAGGGGAAGAGCAGTGAGACTTTTCTACCTAAAGATCTGGTCCCCTTCAATTGGAATTCTACGTAGCTTCTAACATATTCATCGTAGCTCACCTGTGCCGCTCACTTCTTTTTTCCAAGACGGCTCAGCCAACAAGCAGGTAAAGAGACAGATAAAGGTGTAGCGGAGAAACCTAGCAGCAGCCCGGCCATTCACGAGGACATCTACACGATACCAAATTTCCTTACTGTGACACGAATTGTTGCAAGCCCAGTCATAGGATACCTGATACTCCAAGATGCGCACACCTGGGCCGTTGGCCTGCTGGCGTACGCTGGCATCTCAGATCTGGTGGACGGATGGATAGCGAGGAGATGGAATCGCAGAACAGTTGTGGGGACAATTATTGATCCAATGGCGGATAAAATCCTCATGACAGTATTGACAGTATGCCTGGCTATCAAGGGGGCATTGCCAAGTACGTGGAAGCTTTTCTTCACCCTGTGGCTAACGATTATGAAGCTGACTTTGATCAGTCTGGGTTGCAACCATTATTCTAGGCAGGGATGTCGGGCTGGCCATTTCAGCCATCTACTATCGCTGGATTTCGTTGCCAGCACCGAAAACGTTCAGAAGATACTGGGACTTCTCACTGCCATCAGCCGAAATCCGACCTACAACAATCAGCAAATACAATACTTTCCTCCAATTGGCCCTCGTCGGTCTCACAACAGCAGCACCGCTGATAAGCGTTGACTTGGCACCGACGCTTACAATCATGCAGTACGTTATCGTCTACTAATGGCTTCCCATCCATTCATCTTCCTAATAATTGTTTTTGTTATACTAATTATCGCAGATATGTGGTTGCTACCACTACGATTTGGAGTGGAGCGAGTTATGTCTTCTCAAAAGATGCAGTCAAGATACTGAATAAGCCATGATTCAAGCACATGACATTTTTCAACCAAACACATAAATATACCTGTAATATAGAATTCATGCGAGGTTAATAAGCTTAGAAGGAAGAAATCATTTAAGCCAGATTACATCTTATTGATTGTGTTTATACGTTAAAACCACAAGAGTAATCGTCGACACCCGCAATCGAGGTACTGTCTGTCACGTGGTAACGCGCGCCGCAGGTGGGTCTAAGAATTCCGCTTCGATCGCTTCTAGCTATGGAGCGTGTGCTCTTTATTCGATGACGAGCTGCCAATCCGAAGCGTTAACGTTAACTTAGTAAACTTCTTGGGCAGAGGTAGCGTGAAAGCTCCTACATCAAGCAATCACTCACGGTGCACCTTAATTCAAACGACTAGAGACGCTCAGCGTCATATTTCCAGTACAAGATGAAGTTTAAAATAGAGTATGTTTTCAATTTGGTGATGCGCGGCACGTTCACATGAGCTTATGCGTACCCAGCGATCTTCCTGTGCTATTTCCTTATCCAAGGATATATCCAGGTATGTGCCCTTAATCTCATGCACACCAATGTATAGCTAACATACCCAATGAACAATATGCGTGAGTAAATTGTCGTGGCTTCCTTCATGCGAGCTGACTGCTGAAGAACCGTCGCAGTTATATGTGTGATCTGAAAAGTATGCCGTGAACCCCGGAGATCTTGATCAAGTACTCACGGATACAGAAACTCTCGATGCGGGCGGCCACTGTGTTTTGGAGATGCCGTCAGGAACCGGCAAGACGGTATCACTGCTGTCTCTCATTGTCGCATACCAGCAGCACATGCCTGAGAAGCGGAAGCTTATATACTGCTCTCGTTCGTAGTCCTTCACACAGTCTTGTCAGTTAGTCCATCGATGCTGACCTGATGTGCATAGGAACAATGTCTGAGATTGAAAAGGCTCTAGTCGAGCTACAGTCTCTGATGAAGTATCGCGCCGAACAGCTAGGTTACGAAGAAGAGTTTCGTGGCCTTGGATTAACCAGTCGAAAGAACTTATGTCTCCATCCCTCTGTCAAAAGGGAAAAGAGTGGTTCAATTGTCGATGCTCGTTGCCGAAGTTTGACTGCAGGCTTCGTCAAAGAAAAGAAGGACCGAGGTGAAAACGTCGACGTCTGCACTTATCACGATGTATGTCCATCTGCTTTAGATGAACTCTCTCTGGAGTACTGAGGAGGCTTAACTGACGTGATGTAGAATCTTGATCTCCTCGAACCACATAACCTGATACCGAACGGTGTGTGGTCCTTTGAAGCGCTCTTACGGTACGGCGAAGAGCATAAGCAGTGCCCTTATTTCACTGCACGGCGCATGGTATGATCGCCCCCATCAGTCTTCCCCAAGAATTCTATCTGATGTTAGCAAATAGATGGAATATTGCAATGTCGTCATTTTCTCATATCACTATCTCTTGGATCCAAAAATTGCGGAACGTGTTTCAAAAGACTTCTCTAAAGATTGCATTGTGGTTTTTGACGAAGCCCACAATATCGACAACGTCTGTATCGAGTCCCTTAGCACCGACATTACCGAAGACTCGATTCGCAAAGCTACCCGCAGCGCTCAACATCTGGAGCGCAGAATTGCTGAAATGCGAGAGACGGACCAGGAGCAGCTCCAAAACGAATATGAAAAGCTTGTCCAGGGACTTCGTGAAACTGATGAAGCGAGACAGGAGGATGCCTTCATGGCAAATCCAGGTAGGTGACGCCCTTCCCATTTTGATGATCATAGCTAAAACAGTATTGCAGCCCTGCCAGATGACCTTTTGAAAGAAGCTGTGCCTGGAAACATCAGAAGAGCAGAGCATTTCGTGACTTTTTTGAAACGATTCCTCGAATATCTCAAGGTTGGCTTGCCCGTCTCTACGCCCTCTTCTTTTTCTTGACCACCATACTGATCTACTTCATCCCAGACGCGAATGAAAGTGCGTCAAGTCATTTCAGAAACTCCACCGTCGTTTCTGGCCCATTTGAAAGAGCATACATTTATCGAGAAGAAGCCATTGCGGTTCTGTGCTGAGCGGCTTACATCACTTGTCCGGACCTTGGAGCTTACGAATATCGAGGACTACCAAGCACTCCAAGAAGTGGCGACATTTGCAACCCTTGTGGCAACATATGAAAAGGGCTTCTTGCTGATCTTAGAGCCGTACGAATCCGACACCGCAGAAGTTCCAAACCCTACTCTTCATTTTACATGTCTTGATGCGGCCATTGCCATACGGCCTGTGTTTGAAAGGTTTTATTCAGTAATCATCACCTCCGGTACTATCTCACCCCTCGAAATGTATCCAAAGATGCTGGATTTTTCCACAGTCATCCAAGAATCATATAGCATGACTCTGGCGCGGAGGTCCTTCCTTCCTATGATTGTCACTCGAGGCAGTGATCAAGCCTCAGTCTCATCGAGTTTCCAAGTTCGAAACGAACCGAGTGTTGTTCGAAACTACGGTAACCTCCTAACGGAATTTGCAAGAATTACCCCGGACGGCATGGTTGTATTCTTCCCGTCATATCTATATATGGAGTCCATTATTAGCATGTGGCAGGGTATGGGTATTCTCGATGAAGTATGGAAGTATAAACTCATCTTGGTGGAAACGCCTGACGCCCAAGAAACATCGCTAGCCCTGGAGACATATCGGACTGCTTGCTGCAATGGGCGGGGAGCAATCTTGCTTTGTGTCGCGCGAGGAAAGGTATCAGAAGGAATCGATTTTGACCATCAGTATGGCCGAACCGTGCTCTGTATTGGTGTTCCGTTCCAGTACACCGAATCGCGAATCCTAAAGGCAAGACTTGAGTTTTTGCGAGAAACATATCGGATAAAGGAAAACGACTTCTTGTCCTTCGATGCCATGCGCCATGCAGCACAATGTCTGGGTCGTGTTTTGCGAGGAAAAGATGACTATGGTGTCATGGTCCTGGCTGATCGGCGATTCCAGAAGAAGAGAACCCAATTGCCTAAATGGATCAACCAGGGCTTGCAAGATGCCGATACAAATCTGAGTACAGATATGGCTGTTAGCAGTGCTCGGCGGTTTTTGAAAACAATGGCGCAGCCGTTCCGAAGTAAGGATCAGGAGGGCATCAGCACCTGGGGGTACGAAGACCTTATGCAGCATCAAAAGAAGATGGAGGAGGAGAGAGGAGAGGAGCCTCCGCCTACCATTTCCAACACAAGACCAGTTCACGGCAGCATAGCTGCGACATATGAGTCTGATTTCGAAGATATCGATCAGGAAATGATGGAGCTGGAAGGCTTTTGAGCAGTTTCGTATTCATGTGATCTAGATACAGGTCAGATATCATCAAGAGTTCACAGTATGCTCACACAAACTCTAGTTAATTACAGTCTTTTCTAGGAGTCTGGGGATATTAGATAGTCTATACATTAATCATTTGCTAATTATCCAGTCCATTGTTCCATTCTATCGTGCCGCGTGTAATACCATAAATCGTGTAAACCGTATATCAATCTCCCTTCCAAGCCCCTGAATTTCCCCTAGAACCATCAGCAACAACCGAGAATAACTCCTCCTAGAATCGCCTCGCACCCAACGCAAACACAAAAGAATAGAGCGGAGGCGGGTACCAAAGAACAAATGTACCGTGCCAACTTGGTCGAATTAGCCAGCAGTGGGTATCTGGCGCCTGGAAGTTTTGATAGCCCTCATCGCAGGCAGTGTATTCGTCCGACCAGGCCGCCTACCAATCTCAAAACACAGCATGCGAATGAAATCCATGTTACTCCAGTACGAGCTATGAGCGCTTAGCATGTTAAGGTACTGGATCTCCAACGGACCGCCACCAGATCTGAGAAACCAGTCGATCTGGCCGTTGTCATTGAGAAGAAACGCCTTTTTCTCAGCAATTTCCTCTCTCGTGAAATCATGAACTTCGAGCTCCAATTGAGAGGGCAGGCGCACGGTGGACGGACGGCCGTCATCAGTTGCTGATGAACTGGGGTTGGCGCCCACAACACTCCGCATGGCATCCCGAAAGGACTTTAGAAACGAAGCAGAAGCGGTAGGAACATATGCGGTTCTGAGGCTGGCTGCATATCCGGGGTCTACTGCGCCGTTGAGCAAGTAGGCAATCGGATCTTCCTTGGCGAGAATATTATAGATGTTATCGACAGCCAAGCACCCAAACATGCCCACCTCACCACCAATGTTTTCATCCGTGGCATCATTCGGGTCCACGCCAGGCTTGACGCGTCCACGGCGTGGTATAAGAGCCCCTCGTTCAAGTAGCAAGAAGAATCCGGTAGGACTGCCCATCAGGAACAGATTCTTCGTATCGAACTCGAAGAACTTTGTCTCCGGCTCTGGGCGAGAAAGATCTAGCCGTGGCGCAACCGTTGGCTGTCGTGACAGAACCTCAACCGCCATGACGCTGCCGAGAGAGTGTGCAACCAGATGGACACGTCCATTCTCAGCAAACCCGGGATTGTTCCTACACCAAAGGCGATAGACTCGGTTCGCCTCCGACACCAAAGCGGCAATCATCTTTCCCTTGTGGTGAGACATATAAAAGGGGATATCAAACATGACATCAGATATCATGCTCCGTATGGCGGGAATTGTATTGGGCTCAATGTCTTTCAGGCCGAAAGGCTGAGCGGCGCTCGACTTGTCCGCCTCCATTCCGGTCTGAAGAGCTCCGCCGTCTTCAAAAGATAGTCCTATTCTCCAGTTGAGCGGCAGAACCATGAGCCTGCTCTGGCTATTGTGTAGAATCTCCTGCACCACAGGACCCTGAAACTCGCTGTCAACTAATCGCCGAAACCCGTTGACAGCGTGCGTGAAGTGATAACTCTCCACCCTCTCTGCGATCTTTTGGCCAATCCCGTGAGCTACGAGCACCAAATCAGTCACCTTGCTGCGGTCTTTATCCGCTTCGCAAGCAGGACAAGTTTCTAACGAGCCGTTGCTGGAAGCGCCATGAGACGCAGGCCTTTTGGGCTGTGGTTTTTTCCCCGATGCATACGCTCCCAACTCAGTCTATCGAATCCTCGAACAACGGGAATGCCAACATTCGTTCCCTTCATAATCTTTTGGATGGGCCGTCTACCGTAATATGCAGATGGCTGGAGGCTTGGCTTTAACAGAAAGGCGTTTGTTCGATCTTTGTATATGACATTGTAGCTAGAATAGGCGCGCTGCTGAATGTTTTCGGAGGTGCCGTCGTCTGCTTGGGGCGGCTCAAGATGGCCTTCTGTGGCAGCTTCGCCCTGAAAGCAATATGCGGAACAAAAGGGATGTGCTGAAATCACAGGCTCATCTGGTACAGGGGTATTTCGGTATGCTCCATCGCCTTCCATCGGCCAAAGTCGATGAGAAACTTTTTCTTCTCCGGAAGCCCCAACTTCAATAGCACATCGAATTTCATCACGCCAAGTTTCGGACCAAGGGCGCAGTTCCTGATACCCAGCTTCCAGCTGATTAGCTACAACCGGCGGGACTGGCAGCATCGTATCTCTGAGAACGAGGTTAGTTGATTGTATAAGCAAAATCCCAGTGGAACATACTTGTAAAACCAGGTACCCCTCGTCACAATAGCAATATCGTTAACGGGGGACCAATATATAGGTTTCATCTGCAGGGTTTGCAACGACACCTTGTGTAATCGGGCCAGTCCAACTACGACATCCTTGTCCTCGTCCTCGGGATTCGGAACAACTGTCTCCAACCCAGTTGACTGTTCTGGTAGGATTTCATCATTCGCCTCAAGGTTTTTATCATCGATCTGCGGGGTTTCTATGGCTGGCTCATCGCTACGTTGTTGTTTTGATGTTGTCGTCTGCTGGGTGTTTTCACTACTCAATACCCGCACAAACGGTCTACCAGAAATCCCATCGTCACTAGCAGTAACATATCCAGTGGTCCTACGCTCGCGGCGAATCCGAGTCTCGGGAGCACCGTGAAGAGATGATGTAGCACCATCTGAGGGAGAAATATGGTCAGGCGGGATGCCGCCGTATCTCTCCCGAGTTAACAAAGGGTGGCGTATTGGTACGTGCCGACGGCTGATTGGGATACTTCGAAGTTCGTGGGGTTGGTTCATGACAGAAATCACATCTTTGACCACCTCATCGACATCGAATAGCGGGTTTGTCTTCCTCACCAAAGCACAAAATGCCGTATCAAGCTCCGCTAGGGCGTCGATGGCAAGTTGAGGGCAACAGGCGGTGAGTAGAGTTTCTGGGAGCGCCTCGGCGGCTTGAGTCGTTGATCCCCGCGTCTGGTTATCACTATGGATGTGTATATGCTTCGAGGCTAGCTCCTGGATGATTTGGTCGCGCCTCTCCAGGTCAGATTTCGCAGCGTACGGGTCAGGTTCTCGGCCGTTTCTGATGGCCTCGTGTTGGGAACGAAGGCTCTCCGACATGAGGCCAAGCCAGGCCTGTTGTAGCATGTCATTGTCGTCTTGAGAGAATGGGCGAAGCGGCCCCTTCGAAGGTTTAGAATCCGCGCTGCTAGAGGGAGCAGTGCCAGACAGCGGGTCATCGATGGGATATACGGCCGTGTAAAAGAACTGAGCCTTGACAGAGGGGATTCCATCTTCCTTATCCGCGTCGACGTCCGCGTCCGTGTCCGGGGTCGGTCGAAGGCGACAGGCAGGGCCTAGAGAATGCTCCATGAATGCGCGGAGATGGACATCTAGAGGGGTTTGGATGTAGAAGCGGAAAAGGTCGGCTCTCGCCCGTGGTCCGCGTCATGATGCGAGGCTGCTTGGTTTTAAACACTCAAAGGAGCTGAAGGGGGATGATGATCCTAGCGCGCGAAAGCACATGGGCCAAAGGGAGCTGGGCGAGTGGCCATTAGGCTATGACGTGGCTGACTACCTACGGAGTACATGTGCTATCCATAATGCAGGTAGCAGCCAAGAGCTGTTGGTTTTAGCGGCATATGCCTGCTGGGTAGTGACATGCAATCGCTGTAAGCCGCCTGGTGTGAATTATTACAAGGTACAAACTACAAAGTGATTTCATGAGGCTGTTGCCCCTCCGTACTGCGTATTGTTAATATACACAAGTCTAATGTACTATCGTGTAGGTTTCTAACATGATATTAGACTTTCTCAACAGCATCAATATGCTTTTTCGACTTGTTTCACCCCAGTACCTCCATATGCTCGTATATTAATCCCAAAGCTTCAATTCGTGGTCCAGCTTATGTCATCCTACTTGATTGCCACTAATATCGGCACTAAGCTTCTCGGGATCGCTACCGTCCACCGGAACGCTGCACCTGTCTTGTGACACTGGTGCATGATAAGCAGGGGCTCTGTCCATTATCCGGGGCGCAGTGGCTCTATTTCATCCCTCGCCTTGTCTGCCTCTTCTCTCCTTCATCTACCTACATCTTCTCACCCAACTCTCGCCATTTCAACATCAATCGCCCCAATCTTGCAGCCGCCTATCATCAAAACACATCTTCGCTCGAGCCAGGTCGCCCAAGATGGCGATTCCTCGTAGCACCGTTCCGTTTCTGGTGGCCATGATGCTGCTGACGGGTGTCTGCAATACATTGGTTACCAAGTATCAAGTACGTGCTGAAAGAGCTGCCTCTGTAGCTATGGAAATACTCCGTGCTTCACAGTCGGCCATTCTTCGAATTCGGGTAGCCTAACAAGTGCTATAGGATAAGCAATGTGTTCGCAATTGCGATGATGAGAATCCCGCTCGTCATGTCTTCTTCAACCAACCCGTACTTCAGACGGCGCAGATGTTTGTGGGCGAGATGGGCTGCTGGCTCGTCGTGGGCGTTGCTGCGGCGTATCGCCGTCTTGCATCAAAGAGATCACCCGCGGAGCGTGGCTACCAGGCCATCAATTCCAACCGAACCGACGGTGACGACGACGAGACGCTTGAAGACGACCAGCCATCAGTTTTACGGGGCTACCGAATTCTGCTGCTGGCTCTGCCTGCCATCTGCGACATCTGCGGCACCACCCTGATGAACATTGGCCTCCTTCTTGTTGCGGCGTCTATTTACCAAATGACCCGAGGCGCGCTAGTCCTATTCGTGGGCCTGTTTAGCGTCATCTTTTTGCGGAGGACGCTGCGTCTATTCCAGTGGATCTCATTAGTGGGTGTGGTTGCTGGAGTAGCTGTCGTTGGACTTGCTGGTGCTATTTGGCCGGACGTCAAGGCACATGTCGTCTCCTCTATCACGGATTCCCCAGAGGCCCTATCCGACGTTGCCAAGGCAGTCATTGGAGTTTTGCTGATTGCCGGGGCCCAAATTTTCACTGCCACTCAGTTTGTCTTGGAGGAGTGGATGCTCGAAAACTCCCCCATCGAGCCCATCAAAGTGGTTGGCTGGGAAGGCCTCTTTGGCTTCGTCACCACAGTTGCCGTCATGATTGTCTTGCACTTGGCCATTGGACGGACAGAAGCCGGTCGATTTGGCTATTTCGATGCCGCTGAGGGCCTTCGCCAAATGTGGGATGAGAAGGCCTTGCTCGTTTCCAGTGTCATTATCATGATAAGCATTGGGTAAGTTGGAATGCTCTCTTAACCAAGTGACATTAGATCTATCTCTAACACCATTAATAGTGGCTTCAACTTCTTCGGCCTGTCCGTCACTCGCACCGTCAGTGCCACCTCTCGCTCCACCATTGACACTTGCAGAACGCTCTTCATCTGGGTCGTTTCTCTCGGCCTTGGATGGGAATCTTTCAAGTGGCTGCAGATTGCTGGATTTGCTTTGTTGGTCTATTCTACCTTTTTGTTTAACGGCCTCGTGCAGCCACCATTTGAATTTTTGCGTACCGACGCAGAAACTGAGGAGCTTCTCCCTGAAGAACCCATCGAGCATAACTAAATCTTACAACAAGATGCTTTCGGTGAATTACAGATGTATCGTTGCAATTAAGACGGATATTTTGTGCAAGCTTGGCGGGATTTGTGGCGTACCGGCAGTGCCTGGGTGACTTGGAATAGGTTATCATTCGACATACACGTTTTCTCGTAGCGAGTTTAATGGGAGGCGTCTTAATATATAACATGTCTAAATTCGGCTCTTGAAACCATCACTCCAACCCAAGGATGCTGTGCTTGTCTGAAACTACTATCTGTTGAACGCCTATTGAAGCCAAAATAAAAACACATGACGGAAAAAAGAAGAAGGGCCCATCCTAATGAAATCATGCTAAAGAGGTGAAATTCGTACAATCAAGCGACGTTACATAGCAGCTCAGCTTCAAGGATGAACTTGCCCTCCTTGTACTTTTCAGAAGTCTCAAAAGCCTTGTCGTACTTCCAACCCACCGTTTCTTTGCACTGATGGCAGGCGATGTCACGGACAATGTGGCGGCCGGTGGTCATGTTACGCTCATTAGGATCACCGGTGTCGATATTGACGACACGATGGAACAGGTAGGCCTTGCCATGCTGACCCCGGAAGTTCTGTGTTGTTTGCGCAATCCCCAGTTAGTTTCCGAGCATCGCAGGCAGGCATGGGTGTAAGGCATAAGATTCAGGTTCAGGTACAAGGCACAGGCATGGCGGGGGATACGGATACGCACCCGAGAGATGATGTCCTCGTGGTTAGCAAGATGCGCCTTGCATGTCTTGCAACCGTAGATCTTGTTGCTGGTGAGGTAGGTGTTGTAAGCCAGGCCCATTGCTGCGGGACTGGGTGAGCCAAGCTTCAACAGTTCTCGTTCTTGTTCTCGGTCTTATTCGTCACAGCGCCGCGGTTCCAACAGAGCTCGCGATGACGATATCGCTGCTTGGCGGTCTGAGATGGCAGTAACTGTTAAGCCTCTTGATTTGTGAGACGGATCAGGTCCTTTAAATCGCTGGTGAAGAGAGAACAAATGCCGAGCGAATGGTGGAGAAATCAACAAGGGGGAGCTGGTGCCTAGTGCCAGAGAGAGAGAGCCGCTGCAGGGCATTTGAAATATATACGATTAAGGTCGGATTGCCGCAATTGCGCGCGCCTCGCAAGTCACCGGATCACACTATCAAGCACGGCGGAATGCGCCGGCCTTTTCCCGGGCTACAACGGCGCCGCTTCTGGGTGCCTGTTTTGGGGGTGTAAGTTTTGGCTTGGCTTGGCTGCCTTGGAAGGGCATGTCATTCATTGCGTAATTGTGCTCGTTCGTTTCCGGTCCATTTGCCCACCTCCGCTGCATTAGCACATGTCACTAACTTCAACACCATCAAGACCATCAAGACCATAAAGGCAGCAATGGATGGACCAGCAGATATACAGATATAGGCCAGATACCCTGAAAATATGATAAGTATTACTAAATATTACATGCGTCACGCGTCGTACACCTGGACAGGCACCGGTATGCTTCAATAGCTGCCTTGTTTGAAATTCGCTGGATATTCATGTTTGTATTATTGGCGTTACCCCACCAAAGCCATCACTCATCATCATGAGATGCCTTTCGCTAGAGACCAGAAGCTGTCCATCTTTGCGCGAGCCAAAACTTCCCTCGCCTCTGCATCCGTTTCACAGATCTTGCTCCCCCATTTCTTGAAGCCTCTCGCCTTTTGCTCTCCCTCGAATACGAGCTTGCATTCGTTCAGCGACATGTCCTTCAAGTCTCCATTGGAGTCCTCCGGCGATAGCCAGTCTCGCCCAGCCACATTATTTTTCTCGGGGTCTCTTGCCTGAGCATTCTCTGTCCAGTTGATGCGGTTCAACATGAGCTTCTTGTACTTCTTAATGCTCCACTGCCCGCCTTCCACAATCACCAGGCTAAACTTGGGGTGCATAATGCATGTTCCGGAAAGTGCCAGCTGATCAGCGTTGCGCCATATCTTGTAGCGGTGCTGGCCATTGGCAAGGCTGTTAACTTTAAATACGAGGACGTGGATGCCCTTGTCGGCATCTTTCTGCTGGTTTGTCGTGTTCTTCTCGTGCTTTTGCTCTTTTGTCAGTTTTCGTGCGTCGTTGGCTTCGATGTGAGTCTCGTATCGCTCGGCAATCTCCCGATTTACTCGGGCCTCGACGGCAGTGGGATCCTTGACAGCAGCTGTGAAAGACTGGTTAGCGCACATGGTCCCAAAACATAGGCCTGTAGAATGATATTGGAGCACATACCATCGCCCAGCACTCGCATGAGATTCCCCTTCTTCACTTTGGGTGGTGGTGCCGGCACCAGTCCAAGTCGGATTTTAGCTTGCATCTCCTTGAGTTCTGCCATTCTTCGCTGGCGTCGTATCTTGGCTTGTTCTTTCGAGGTCAGGTACATGGGCTGTGCCGTTACAGCATGCTTCTCCTGGGGAGGCTCAAGTGCAACCGGGTGTTGGATGTACTCGGTCACTATGCTATCAGGGGTCGTGATTTTGAGCTTCGAAGGGTCGTCAATATCGTCGTAGGTCTTTCCGTCCACTAGGCCTTCATCCCACCATTCTACATCTGGGGGAGCGTCTACGACAAAATTCTTCTCCACGTCAAGATCCTCGTCAATACCGGCTTTGCGAGTCTGCTCCGCGATACGCCGTTTCATGGCCTCCAGGGCCGCCTGCCGACGCAAAGCATTGCCCTGCTGTATGTATTTTCCTTTCTGGTTGAACGCCAGTTGTCGAGGCATCCGCTGCCTCCCAGTCGGTTCTTGTGCAGCCGCCTTGTCGTCGAAATAAGGGTTAGGCCCATCCCTTAGCCGTTTCCCGTGTAAATCTTGTGCGCTTCCTCTGTCGAATCCATTGGTATGCGATGGTGAGCCTCGTGATGAGTGGGATTGGCCATTTGTCGTGTCCGATTTGCCAGCTGGTTTCCAGGAGCCCAAATCTTCCAGAGCGGGATGCAGTCCGACATTCAGGCCACCCTTTGCCCTGCTTGCGCCGACGGCGGCTGCTACACGGGCTTTGAGGGCAGCCATCCTGTCTGCAGCAGTTTCTGGCTTCTGTATTCTCGAGGATCCATCGTGATGGGGACCCAGCCCTCCAGGCGATTGACTCATGAGGTGAGGCGGCCGCTAACGCGCAGCAGAAGAGAGTGTGTGTAAATCCGTACGAAATCCCAGTGGTTTTGTCTCTCCTTGCCCCTGTCTCGTCCTCTCGTTCCGCCTGTTGTCGTGTCTTCAAGATTCGTAAATCGTAGGATCGGTATAGAAAAGCAAGGCTCCACCAGAAATGAGATGCGGCACTAGCAAGGCAGATAAAGCGATAGAGCTGGAAGAGAGAATGGCCAGCTTCTGCCACTCTGTGCTGCATTAGCCTGGCAACCTTGGCTGTGGGGATTCCATCCTACCCACCACCTCACTAAAATTTTGCCATGTTCCACCGCCAAAAAATTCTAGTGGCACTAGCAACTCTCTCCAATTGACCTATTGTAAAAGATTGAAAGATTGGCATGGCCTCAGCAAGCTCGCCAGGATCAGTCCATTCCTCAGCCAAGATCCTGTATTCGCCATGAATATTGCGCAGCCAGTTGCCTCCGAGGTGGAGAGTGTGGAATTCACATTTCTCTCTGCCAAGGAGATTCAGGCCATCTCTGTGAAGCGCATCGAAAATGAAAGCACTTTCGATAACCTTCTCAATCCCGTACCTGGAGGTCTGTACGATCCGGCTCTGGGTTCATGGGGCGACGCACCGTAAGTATTTATAGTTTTAGTTGCAGTATCAAGAATTCTAATCATCTGCTAGATGTGCTACTTGCAACCTGAATCAATCGAGCTGTCCGGGACATCCAGGTCACATCCAACTCCCAGTCCCCGTCTACCACCCAGTCTTCTTGGATCAGGCCTACCGATTACTTCGCGCAACTTGCGTCTACTGCAAGGGATTTCGTCTGCCACCAAAGGATCTTCACAAATATACCTGCCAGCTGCGCCTACTTCACCATGGCCTTATCAATGAAGCGCACATGGTAGGCTCGATCGGGGAGAATGACCTGGCAATCGAGATAAAAGAAGCGCTTGGCGAGGGAGACAGCGAGGCCGAGGATGAAAACTCTGGAGCTGATGGCGTTACTCGGCAAAGAGAAAAATACGTTCGCCAATGCCTTCAGGGCATCAAGGTCAAGAGGGGAGAGGTCAAGAGAGGAAAGCATGAGGGTGCCAACGAGATGCGCCGTGAAATCATCAAGGAATTCCTCGCCGAGATCATCAAAAAGCGAGTATGCTCTAGCTGTGGAGGCATTTCCCCAACCTATCGAAAGGATCGCTTTGTCAAAATTTTCGAAAAGTCACTCTCAACCAAGGAAAAGGCAAAGATGGCGCAGAAGGCCCTCAAGTGGGGTGATGCCATGACCCGAGTCCACCATCGCAGATCGGCAACAACGAAGAAGTCTGATAGCAACGGCGTTGTTACACAAATCAACGGCTCAGAAGACTCTCCCGAAACCCAGGATATTGAAATGGGAGATGCAGATGACGATTTCGCATCTGAAGAGAGCGCTCAAAGATACATCAGCTCCATGGAAGTGCGGGCACGACTCGAGGAATTGTTCAGGAAAGAGCAAGATCTTCTCTCACTTGTATACAACGCCAAGCCTCCAACTCAGAGTTCACCAAAAGTTACCCCCGACATGTTCTTCATCACAGTTGTCTTGGTGCCGCCGAACCGTTTCCGACCTGAGGCTCGGACAGGAGACTCTCAAATATCCGAAGCCCAGCAGAACGCCCTTTACAAGAATATTCTCGGCTGCTGCTCAAGCATTGCTCGTGTCTACAACGAGAAACGATCAGACATCACAAGCATGCACCAAGCCTGGACGGAACTTCAAGACGCGGTGAATTCACTAATCGACAAGAACAAAAACCCTGTGCAGGGCGCCGCTGCCGCGCGAAACGAAGACGGAATTAAGCAGTTGCTTGAGAAGAAGGAAGGTCTTTTCCGTAAGAACATGATGGGAAAGCGAGTCAACTACGCCGCCAGAAGTGTTATTTCTCCCGATCCCAATATCGAGACCAACGAGATTGGTGTTCCTCCGGTGTTTGCAAAGAAATTGACGTACCCTGAGCCGGTCACCAGCCACAACTTCAAAGACATGCAACAGGCGGTTATCAATGGTGTAGACAAGTGGCCGGGAGCATTTGCCATTGAAAATGAAAATGGCCAAATAGTCAACCTTCGCAACAAGTCCGTAGATGACCGCATATCTCTTGCCAACCAGCTGCTGGCGCCAACAAATAGCAGCGCGGCTCGCATGAAGAACAAAAAGGTTCATCGACACCTCACTAACGGTGATGTTGTTCTGATGAACCGTCAGCCTACACTGCATAAGCCGTCCATCATGGGTCACCGAGTCCGCGTTCTGCCCGGTGAGAAGACAATTCGAATGCACTATGCCAACTGTAACACCTACAACGCAGATTTTGACGGTGACGAAATGAACATGCATTTCCCACAAAACGAGGTAGCCCGTGTAGAGGCGCTGCAAATTGCCGACACCGACCACCAGTACTTGTCTGGCACTGCTGGAAAGCCCCTGAGAGGTCTCATTCAGGATCACATTTCCGTCTCAGTCGCCCTCTGCAGTCGAGACGCTGTTTTCACTCGGAGTGACTTCCAACAGCTAATATACAGTGCCCTTCGTCCTGAGAGCGGTCACATCTTGGGAGAGCGACTTCAGCTTCCTCCGCCAGCGATCATTAAGCCAGTGCCGAGATGGACAGGAAAGCAGGTTATCAGCACAATCCTCGCCAACATAAGGCCACCCAACTGCGGAGGGCTGACGATGAACGAAAACGCCCAAATCAAGGCCGAACAATGGGGTACATCATCGGAGGAAGGAACAGTCTTGATACAGGATGGCGAATTCATAACAGGAATTCTCGACAAGTCTCAGATTGGACCCAGCTCAAGCGGTTTGATTCACGCCGTGCATGAGATATACGGACCTTCAGTCGCCGGCAAACTCCTTAGTAGCTTGGGCCGGTTGCTTACAAGATATCTCAGCATGCGAGCCTTTTCATGTGGAATGGACGACTTGAGGCTAACGGCGGAGGGAGAGGCGGCACGACGACGAGAACTTGTTGCGGCCGACAAGATGGGATTGGAAATTGCGTCAAAATATGTCTCCTTAGAGAAACAAGAAGACTCACAGAACCCGCTCCTGCTTGAGCGCCTTGAAGAAGTCATGCGTGACGACAGCAAGCAGGAAGGTCTTGATCTCCTGATGAACCAGGGAACCAAAGACATTACAGATGCCGTGCAAAAGGCGTTGATCCCCAACGGCCTTGAGAAGAACTTTCCCAAGAACCAGATGCAGGTCATGACCACTTCGGGTGCCAAGGGATCTCGTGTCAACGCCTCCCTCATTTCCTGCAACCTGGGACAGCAAGTTCTGGAGGGTAGGCGTGTCCCAGTCATGGTTAGCGGAAAGACTCTGCCCAGCTTCAAGCCGTACGATACAAACATTCGAGCGGGTGGTTACATTGTCAACCGATTCTTGACTGGTATCCGACCACAAGAGTATTACTTCCATCACATGGCAGGACGTGAGGGTTTGATCGACACAGCTGTCAAGACATCACGTTCAGGTTATCTGCAGCGTTGTATCATCAAGGGAATGGAGGGCCTTACAGTCTCTTACGATACCTCAGTAAGAGACGCAGACGGGTCATTGATTCAGTTCCTGTACGGTGAAGATGGATTGGATGTCACAAAGCAAAATTACTTGAAAGACTTCCGATTCATCCTGCAAAACGTAACATCGGAGGCGGCACAACTCAAGTATGACCCCAAGGTCGGGGAACGCCTCGGCGCCAACCGGCAGGCGTTCCAGAAATACATGAAGAGCGCCGTTCGACACGCCAAGCTCAACGATCGAAACGGAAAGGATCCCCTCACGGCCAGCTTTGATCCCGCCACGAATGCCTTTGCAACTTCAGAAACGTTTTACGAAGCCATGACGACGTATCTCAATGACAACGCCGATGGACTTGTACGGGAAAAGAACAGCCAGGACAAGACGTCTCTTAACCAGGTGAAGCTAAACAAGAAGAACGCGGAGATGCTTTTCGCCATGAAATATCTCCGGTCGCTGGTGGAGCCTGGTGAGGCTGTCGGCATCGTGGCTGGCCAGTCTATCGGTGAGCCGTCTACACAGATGACGCTGAACACTTTCCATTTGGCTGGTCACTCATCAAAGAACGTCACCCTGGGTATTCCCCGTCTAAGAGAAATTCTTATGACTGCCAGTAAGACGATTTCCACGCCTGCCATGACGCTGTATCCAAACGCCGAGCTATCGGAGCAGGATACCGAAATTTTCACAAAGTCTATCAGCGTGCTGCGCATGAGCCAAGTACTGGATGGAGTCGTCGTGGAGGAAATGGTTGGCAAGGGCAAGCTCCGCGGCCTCGCCAAGATCTACAAGATTAAGCTCAAGTTCTTCCCAGCTGCAGAGTATTCCACCACCTATGCGGTTATGGTGTCAGACATCATGGGCACAGTAGAGAAGAAACTTTTGCGAACTATCCTCTCCATCATGAAGAGAGAGGTCAAGAAGCGTCAATCGCAGTCGACAATGGCGACTCCCGAGATTGGCGTCAAGGCCGGGGTTGTTGAGATGGCCAGGCCCGAGGGAGCAGCGGAAGGTGGTCGAGATGACGATGATGACGACGACGATGAAGATGACGACGACGCCACCGGTGCCAAGAAGCGCGCAAACCGAAGCGAGGCTGTCTCTTATGGACCTAACGATGATGACGATGACGCTATTCAGAACGACATGTCCAAGGGAGCGGAAGACGATTCAGACGACGAGGACGCGGACAACACAGCATCACAGAACAAGGATGAGGAAGATGATGACGAGGACGAAAACAAGGCCCCTGTGTCATGGTCCGCCAAGGTGCGGGCAGAGCGCGTGCTCAATGCCTACGCGGAAGTAACAGACTTCCAGTGCGATGACAAAGGCGGCGAGTGGTGCGACGTGACGCTCGAGTTTGACGTGAACATTCCCAAGGTGCTGATGCTCAACATTGTCGAGGACGCAGTCCGCCAGACAGTAGTGCAGCAAGTTGCCGGCGTCGGATCGTGCATGGTGGCTCAGGAAAAGAACGAGAAGGTCATCAACACGACAGGCGTCAACCTCCGGGCGATGCAGAGATACAGCGACTTCATTGACCCGCACCGGATCCAGACCAACGACATTGCGGCGGTGCTGGAGGTCTACGGCGTGGAGGCCTGCCGTGCCAACATCGTGCGGGAGCTGTCAGGCGTCTTCGGAGGCCACGGCATCAAGGTGGACAACCGACATCTCAACCTGATTGCCGACCACATGACGAGGGGCGGCGACTTCACAGCCTTTAGCCGCATGGGCCTCAGGGGCAACGTCAGTCCCTTTACCAAGATGAGCTTCGAGACGACACTCGGGTTCCTTAAGGACGCCCTGCTGGATGGCGACTGGGATGATCTGACGACGCCGAGTAGTCGTCTGGTGATGGGCAAGCTGGGCAGAGTCGGCACGGGTGGATTCGACGTGCTGACCCAGCTGCCAACTTATTATGTCAACTCATTAGCGTAAATGGATGTGTCTTGGGAATCGTGTGCACACATCTGTATGCAAAATGGATGAGTGTGTATTTAATTTTACTACATAGATTAAGGATTAAAAAATTGTAGAGATGGTAATGTGATTGAGATTCCGACGTTAGTGATGTCCGACCGATGGCGTAGTTGAGCAACTGCAGTGAGAGATTGAAGCCTCGGTGCGGGATATTTCGCGATGTTGTCACGGCAAGACGGCGGTTGCGCTTCATCGGCCCCGGGCGGACGTGGACGCGCCACTTGCCACCGGCGATTGAGTCACGGCGCTGCAGATTAGCGCTACGTAATCTCGAGATGCGGCATCGCGTTTGTTATGGGAACGCGTCTTCCGCTGGGGTTGGTGCCTAAACACTGGGCAGATTGCGCGATTGACGGTGCGCGTTTTACAGGCAAGGCACGATGGGGACATTCACAGCGAAGGCACAAGATGTAAAGTGATGCAGTTATTATAGTTCGTTAACCGTTGAGGCCGTGAACCTCGTTTGCATTTATGCAGTGCTTTTTCCCTGACGCACTGGTAATATACATTCCGAACCATAAAGGGGAATAAAAACTCTCATTTGTAACGCCTGATTATCCCTTGACCCCAGAAACACTCGTGTGAAAAGCAAAAGTCATGTCTGCAACGTTCCTCCCAAAGTCTCCAACTTAGTTGCGCTCACCACGGAGGCGGCGGGCGAGCTGGATATCCTTGCTCTGGATGGTAACACGCTTGGCGTGGATAGCGCAGAGGTTGGTGTCCTCGAAGAGGGAGACGAGGTAAGACTCGACGGACTCCTGGAGGGCGCCGATGGCAGAGGACTGGAAGCGGAGATCGCTCTTGAAGTCCTGAGCGATTTCACGAACCTGTTTGATTGAAGTGTTAGAGACGCGATGATGATGTTGATGATGTTCATGTGTTCATGCACTTACCAGACGCTGGAAGGGGAGCTTGCGGATCAGGAGCTCAGTCGACTTCTGGTATCGTCGAATCTCACGGAGAGCGACGGTACCGGGCTTATAACGGTGAGGCTTCTTGACACCTCCGGTGGAGGGAGCGCTCTTGCGGGCAGCCTTGGAAGCGAGCTGCTTGCGGGGAGCCTTGCCACCAGTGGACTTACGGGCGGTCTGCTTGGTGCGGGCCATGATGAGTTGTTGTGATGTTGTGACTGTGAAGATGCTTGAAAAAGACTTTGTGGGGCTGAGAGAAGATGGCAGTGTAGAAGGGAAAACTCCGAGAAGCGGGCGGGGGAAGATGCTTTAATAGTTGAGCCTAGCGCACGCCTGAGGTGGCGGCTGATCTGGGTTGCACGCTTGGACCGTGCGCAGCGCGCGTCAGTAAGAAAAAAAAATAGGGAACCCGTTAGCCGTTAAAGCCAAAGGGGGGCAGGGAAATAGCAGTGCAAGTGCAGAGTAAGAAAAAAAAGGGAGCCTGTTAGCGCTTCTTTTTCCTTCCCCCCCTTCTTTTTTTCTGTGGAACGTCAGGGCCCCCCACCTGCAGCGCCGAAACAGGTTGGCTGATGCGGAACCGGAAGCTGCGAGGAGGGCCGCAAAAAAAAAGCTGAGTGCGTTCCTTTTTTCTGATTGGCTGGATGGGGGAATGTTTTTTACGATCGCAGCCTAGATTCGATTTGCGAGGTACCGAGTGCATGTAACTGCGTGGGAGGCATCTTTCAGCTGTACTTACCCTGGATGCACGATGCACGATCTGGTGATGGAGCTGTGGGTGGGTGAAATACGGGTAGATGATAGTTTACGTGTGATGAAGATATTCTACAGTGATGTGATTTTTATTCTGTGTGGTTTGCACTATGGATTTTGATGTTGTTTTGTTGGTTGAGGTTGAATTTTGAATTGATACTTGAAAGCTGTAGTTGGATTTAATGGCACCACTGTTTAGTCTTTGGTGTAGATTCGGCAACAACCCCCAACATGCAAACTCAAGATGACGCAAAACATGCCAGTGGATAAAGTGAAACTACGCCTCAAAGACTACTACGGTGACATGTGAAGGCAAACAATGGATAGGACTAAAAATAAACGTAAACGGTGTTGAGGGCAGATGGACCCATGCAGCCAGCATCATGGCGATGGAGTACTACTTGGGATGGAGCAATTCACTATGAACCCATGGTCTACATGTATTTGCAATATCATCACCATATAATTCAAAGTACTCATTCTTCAGATGCTAATACTACCTAGTACTACGGGTGCTTGGATATCCCCGTGATTCGATAGACGAAGCAACACAGGCACCAGGCCCAATCAACACCAATGCTACTCCATAGTCTCCTCCTCTTTGTGTCAAACAGATCAGATGCAACAAAGGCAGCTTGCTCGTATGGGCACCAGACAAAACGAGCTTAGACTTACCCAATAAAAAATAAAATAAAACAAACCAAAACCAGCCTATCCAAGGCATCCAAAGCTCGTGATTGGGACGTGTCTTTTTTGTTTACCTTTTTTCCCAGCCCGCCCCACACATCCTTTCCCGCGCCAGCAGTACGTACCGTGTTTTATTTTTTTTGCAGCATCGCCCTTTTTTCTCCTTTGAATCACTTACCCAAAAAAGGCCCACCACAGCACCAAGGCCCCCGTTTTTTTCCCTCTCCATAATCGATCAGTGATCTGGGCCGCTGCTACTTAAACTGGCGTGTTGCCACACTTTGCCTTTTCCCCTCCCCTCTTTTATGTACGACTTACTGTTTACCATCTGCATCTCTTTTTGATATCTCAAAAACTCCCAAATCAACCCACATCAATCATCATGACTGGACGTAAGTAACTTCTATTTTTACTTGCCTCATCCATGCTTGGCGACGTTGGTCCATCGCCGTCGCTGTCTCCAGCTTTCAGCTACTGTCGCCTTAAGCCTTGCGGCTTGCATGGTGCTTTAGCCTTGGAACTTCAGCCTCGGCCTTGACGCGTCTGCCAGCTACCAACCATCGCCACTTCAAGATCATATTGACTAACAATCTACAATATAGGCGGCAAAGGTGGCAAGGGCCTCGGCAAGGGTGGTGCCAAGCGTCACCGCAAGATTCTTCGTGACAACATCCAGGGTATTACCAAGCCCGCTATCCGACGTCTCGCTCGTCGTGGTGGTGTCAAGCGTATCTCTGCCAGTAAGTTTCCACTCATCGACATGCTTCATCTTATGTTTGATGCAAGTGTCTAACATTGTCTTCCTCTACAGTGATCTACGAGGAGACCCGTGGTGTCCTCAAGTCCTTCCTCGAGGGTGTCATCCGTGATGCCGTCACATACACTGAGCACGCCAAGCGCAAGACCGTCACATCACTAGACGTTGTCTATGCCCTGAAACGACAGGGCCGCACCCTGTACGGTTTCGGTGGTTAAGCGATCTGCCACTAGGTCGGGTCGACATAATGTGTTATTCGCGTGTTTGTTACGATTGGGCTTTTCACTATGGGCGCGGGTCATTGCTTTTTGAGATTTTGTACTGTACAACGTACTGGGAAATGGGTGACTTCCGAAAGGGGGTAATTGAAACTTATTCAGTGGTGACCTTGAAATAAAGCATCACATATACTCTACAAGTAAAACTTTCTGCCTTACCGTGAACAACACTCTGCCTTGCCTACCTAAACCTGTGACAGCCGTGAACGCGTATGACTCAACCCCGCTCGCCACGTATCTGAGTGGGAGATGGAGAGGCGAAGAGCTGTGTTGTTCCCGTGACGCGTGACGCGTCGCTGCTGTCTGAATATCCAAATCTCCAGCCGAATATGGAGCTCGCCCGTGTCTGTATCGATAGAGGAGAGCTCGTCTCCACATGTCCGAGCCGTAGTCTAGATAGACTCTAGATGCGATGGCTCAGCTTGCAACCAGCCACGTTACGTGAGTTGCTATACTACGTGTATAGGTACTTGTTCTGTAAGTACACGTCTCTTACGGCAACAAAATAGTCGGGACTCATGCAAGTATACGGATATTGGAAATAGTGCCGGCTGTCATCCACTTCAAGGGCCCGATATAAAAACCCAATACGAAGTACAGTATATATGATAGCCCAATATGCAAGATCCAATATTCGATGCTACAGCACATCCAATTTTGTGACTCATCATTATCCATCTCCTCTGCCCAAATGCCCAGCACCCTCTTGTAAAAAGAGGGAAAAAGTCACAGTGGGTTTATTGGGCTTGAATCACCCAAAATTGACCACGTAAAAACAGAGAGTGGTTCGAGGTGTCATGTGGTTGGCCGCTTATGCGCTTCGCCGGGGGACCCAAGGCTCTCAAGGCTGTCTTTCTATCGCAACTCACAATCCTATCACGAGCTCGAAAAAAAGTGGTAGTGGTAAAAATCTTACCCGATGATATGCGATTGGGTTCTGATGCCTCTGCCCCTACTTTACGAGTAACCTACCTGAAAGGAAGAAAAAAGAAAAGGGGGAGGAAGGAAAAAACCGAATAGGCTGCCAGCTTTGCTGTCCAATGGAGATACTGGTCCGGGGTTTGGCAGTGACACACAGCATCAAGTGTGGTTTGGTTTGGTTTGGTTTTGGCATTTACTAGCCAGACACCCACCCTCCTATCTGAATTTTTCAGGATGCATCTGCATCTTTTTTTGATTGCATCCCTGCATAGCGGAATAGAAGGGGGCAGGAGAAGAAAAAAAAAAGAGCCAACGCATGTCGGTCGGTTAAAATAGAAAGTCAAACAGCACAACACAGCTAGATGGAGCCTGTAAAACAGGAGAACCACACCAAGACCCAGACCAAAGGAAAAAAAATTGAAAAAGGGCAGCACAGACGCACGTACGCATGCATGCATGCACAAGAGACAAGACGGCACGTCGCAGCTCTACAGGGGGGGAGGGAAAGGAAAAAAAAAGCTATGCGCTGCAACATGTCCCAACGGGCCCGCCGATGCCAAAAACTCACTGAGACAACCTAAACTGAGAATTTTTCGGGCTGTTGCTTTCAGAGACAAGCCCGGCCAAGCAAAGCCTAAAAAAGCAGAAGAGAGCCCTACTACGGAGTACGGGCTACCTAGAGTGAAAAACTTCCACGTGGGCAGGGGGGGATTTTGGGTAAGGCCTAGACCGGATCTGCATCGGCGGGTAAAGGCGATCCGAAGGGGGGTGGAGCCACCACATGTTGGGACGAGGAGCCACATAATCTAGACCGGAGGCCCGGAGAAGAGGCTCCACGAAATACTGCCGGGTGGTATTGCATGTTGCATGTTGCATTTTGCTGGTTTCTTTTCGGGTTCTGGCTCGGGACGAGAACGAAAAAGAAAAAAGTTGCGCCAGACGGGACGAAAGACGAGACAAGACAAGGGGCGGCTCGGGCTTGGGCTTGGGCATGCACTTGGACTTTGGGCTGAAGGTTGACCGAACCGAGTTGCTCAAACTGCGACATCGGTACTGTATCAGGCTGCTATGTATGTATCCTCGTACAAGGCAAATGCACACGCGGCTGATCTGAGATTACGGGGGGGAAGAAACGCACTCGGTGGCCAACATGGTTCGCACGCCCAGCGTTTGCTCTCCTATGTCGTTTGTATGGCGGGCATGCTCATGCTTGGGCTGAGGTGATGCGCGTCTGATTCCGGCTAGCATGCCGAACCCACTAGGTAGCGAGTTGATAGTATCGCCATTATATTGGATGTTGGATCGATATTGTCCCGTTGTATTGGGTCAAGGTGCATTGCTCTATTGGCTTTCTGGCTCCAGGCTAGCAGCTGATCACGAGACTTTCTTGCCAGATGACTTGACAGGACAAGAACCAACAGACAACAACAATAGCGGGAGGGGGAATTCATTCAGCTGGTCAATATTTCAATATGGAGAGAGGGGTTGATTTCAATTCAATTCAATTCAATTACAGGAGGGGTATCCGTGGGACCACCTCGGCAGAGAGCAAGGGAAGCCCGCAACTCAACTCAAACCCCGAAGCCTATCCGTCCTCTTATCCAGGGCGGCGAATTCTGACGTTGCTGATCCGATATCCGTCGCGCGGCACGGCAGTCAGGGACGGGATGCGGCAAAGATATGGAAATTCGTGTGTTGCTATTGCAGCCTTATTCAACCAAAATGGAATCTCGCGGATCAAAAGGGAAGTGTGGGAAGTTTCGCGCGGTACTTGGTGCGAGTTGGAGCGAAAGCGAGGGAGCCGCGGAAAGGCTTCGGGGCCGCGATTCCGGGGCAAGCGGCCAGATACCGACCTGGGTCCGAGTTCGCCGGGTCGTAGATCACGAGGCTGGTCCTTAGACTCGAAATCCCAAGGGTTTGGTTATGGTGTGGCTCTAGATCTCTCTTGTCACTTTCAGTACTAGGTAGTGCCGTGCCGGCCTGTGGGCAGAGAGACTGGACGGACGTGGAACTCCTCTGCCGCCGGCGCATCGCATCTCATCTCAGCCGCGCAAGGTTTCAGTCCAAGTTTCCCCCGGTCGAAGAAGCCTCGGCCCAACAAGAAGCGTCGGACAAAGCCATTCAGCCTCAAAGCACTGGAGATGTGTCAAAGTGTCGATCAGGCCGAGACGAATCTTAATTTTTTTTCTCTACTCGTACTTTCTCAGCTCCCTGGCTCTAGTGCCGGCAGACGATGCATGCAAGAGCCCAGATCGCGGGAAGTGTGTGTGGCTGAGCTGTGCCAGAATCTGGCCGCCCATTGGCCGCTGGCAGCCGGCGGTCTCCGGGCCAAGGGCCAAGGTCGGCCATCCCGACTCCCTCCAAAATCAGCTGCGTCTCGAACAAACCAGCTCGCAAACATTCTCTCTTCTCGCGTGCCGACATGCAGGAGAAGTTGAAAATTTTTTCATTTCTCCTTTTCCCCTCGGGACTGCCATCTGCAGCACACAGCATGCACACAGCACACCTCCATAGCCTAATTAATTCTCTTGCTTGTTTGGTCTCTGCCTGCATTGGCGGTTTCGCTTGGGGATCGCGCCCGAAGCGCTTGGGATCGGGTGTACTCGCAGCGCAGTTACAGCGTAAGTTACAGCGCTGCACTTGCACTGCATGTCACGCAACCAAAGTGTGCCCATATCACCCGATTACACATCCGGTCAATGGGATGAGGTAACAGGTGCACATCTTGCCATTTTCAAGGTGGGCAAGTAAACTTTGGCGAGACATGACAGATGATGAGAAAAAAAAAAGGTCGATATTGGTGCTTAGATCAAATCATCGAAAGCAAAAAAGGTTTGCTTTGCAGACACCCCCAATTAGTAATTCCCGTGCGGAACTGTCTTTTCCCTTCTTTTTCGGCGTTTGGCATCAAAATCCCTTGGTCAGCGAACCCCGAGCCCGTGCGCTTGGGAAAAGTATGGGGGATTGACTTTTCGAGGGAGGGTCATGTGACCTTAGTACGTACCGCAAGTTTTAGTAACAGGTTGCAAGTTTTTTTTAGAAATTTCCAACGCCAATGTTGGCTGTGGTACGTACCCGCCTCGTATGTAATGTGTACTCGTACCTGTATGCACTGCGCCGGAAGGGGCAAGCCCAAGAACAAGAAAAATCTTGAATGTCTTGCTTGCTTGCGCTGCCAGACTGTGGCTGAGACCAATGGGAATCTGTGCTGTACATACAGAGCGGACCGGCATGCGCTGGGCAAGGATCTTGTTCGATCGCACTCAAACTTGATACGCCAGCCTATACGTCACATTCAGGTTGTTGCAACTGTTTTTTCCGCTTGTGGTTCCCGCGCTTGCTGAGCTAACACAATGCCATGTCCGTTAGTCAACCATTGTCGGCGAAACGTTTCATGGGCTATTATAGATTATAGCCATTAACACCGAAAGGAGAAATATTCTGTGAAAAGAAAGGTTTGCTAAGTCCAATCGAGGAGGGCTGTGGAAAGCCATTGACGGGAAAATTCTAGAAGTCTCTGCCCGCTACGGCGATGTGGCTGCCCGTCTGTCCAGTTCGGTGACAGCCATACAGTCAGACACTTGGCTGGTGTTGGACCCTTGGCCGAAGCCACAGGCACAAGCCACAGGTATGTGGCATGTCCCTTCTCCGCGGCTGTGCCTGGGGCGTGTGAAGTGGAAGTTGCACGGATTCCGAACGTGGCCGCGAAAGGCGATGCGATGCGAAACTACTGCAATTATACGATAGCGATGCCGATGCGAGCTGATAGTTGAGATTTTAATGCTGACAAGTGACTGACTAGGTAGGGGGGAACGCAATCCGTTGGTTCGTATGCGGCATACGCAGGCAGAGGACGTGCAAGAGGAACTGCCTAGCATACATGTACCATACCAGAACCAACCGCCGTGCAATGACATGACAAATGACCGATGAGTTGGGAGTTAGTCATACGCGCACCACGCAGCCATGACCAGGTTCCTGACTTGCCTTGCGAAGCCGCGGAGTCCATTGCCCTATCAAGCGCCGGTCTCTGCATCTGCTCAACCAAGCATGACACGCTGCTGAGTCGGCATCTCTGCTAGTGAACTTGAAGTATGCCAAATACCTGGCGGCGGTACGGAGAATGCAAGCGTCAATTACCCGTGTATACGAACTTGTACCAGTGACCTCAGCCCCAGGTAGTGGCGGTGCGTGTGTAATCCGCGGGCCCTGCGACACTTGAGACCACTTGAGACAATTTTGCCAGCGAATGGATTACCAAACCTGCGCAGCGCTACCTGCCGCGCATGTACCTGCTCCCTTAGCCGCGGCTCCCCGGATGTGCTGTCGGCAGATTCTCGCAGGGCCTGGCTGACTCTATGTAGGTACGTACTCGTAGGTACTAGCAGCTGCGCTCGCAAGGCCGAAGATGCCCTTTTTTCGCCGGTGGGGCTCGCATCGCATCGATTGTCCACGCCCCTCCCCTCGCTTCCACACACCCTCCCTCCATCAGCATGTCACCCCTCCCTCCACTGAGTGTCTGCGTCGACTCTTGACGAAACCGGTCGACCCGGTGGAGGGCCCTTGGACGATATAAAGAGAAAGCATTTCGCCACATCGCCGTCAGATCGAACTTGCAAATACGCCCCATACAATCTCCAACTCAACTCAACCATGCTATCTGTGGACCACAACTCATCACAACAACAACAATATCAGCGCTTTCAACAACAGCAACAGCAACAGCACCAGTATAACAACATCACCAACAACAACCTGAACCATCATCAGACAAAGCTGGACGACTTCACCTTTGGCAACTCGACCGACTTTGACTTCTCGACATCGACCTTCCCCTCAACCGAGCTCTCTGCGTCCAATCTCGAGTATCTCAACGCCGCAATCGCCTCTGCGTTTTCGTCTGACTCGATGCGGCCCGAATCCTGGGACGCCGCCGCTCGCTTCTCAACTCCCAAGTTTGGTCGTCTCCCCCATCAACGAGAATCCTCTCTGTCTTCCCTGGGATCTGCGGGGCCGGCGTCGCCCTTCAACTCGCACATCGCGAACCCCCACATCGCCGTCACTGACGCCAATGGTGACGGCTTCATGGACATGCACTCACACGACATGACCATGAGCTCAGGCCCTTACTACCAGCTGGCCGCCAAGACGATGCCTCCCTACTCAAACTTCCATCATCTCGACAACGCATCTGTCAGCGAGATGGCATATCCAGTCTCCATCCCGACCAACAGCCACCACAAGCTGCGACAGGATCGCAACCTCCTCCCCGCCCCCGAGTTTGCAAATGGCTTAACCCGATCACATCCTGCTTCCGTGGCAAGCTCAATAGCAGGCGACTCGCCGGCTACTCCAGTCACAGGAGAGGTTGATCTCTCTGACAGAAGAAGGCAAGGTAGGCGCCGACCTCTCAACACCAACAACCAGCCGATTGACGACCAAGACTCATCATTTTGGTACGCAGGTCATGGCAACGGAACTGTCCCCAAACTCGACCGCACGATGACAGACGTCTACGGCGATGAGCTGTACAACCCCAATTTCACCATCACTTCATCGCCACAGCAGAGCCAAGTGACTGCTGCGCCCAGCGACGTCTTCAACCAGCGCATCAGTGCCGCGAATAGCCAGCACCTCAGCACCGTCAGGCATTCGCCTACGTCAAGCATTTCTCGAGACATTTCTCCCTTCCGCCATGGGTCTCCACTTGCTCCTTCGCCACTTCACGACTGGGCTTCCTCCCATGGTGCCGTGGCCATGAATTCACAGCCGCGCATGCCGGGCCAGGACCGCAATGGCCAGCACGATGCCCACTTCTTCCAGCAGCAGATGACCAAGACGACACAGCCCGGAACGCCCCAGACCATTTCTCCCAAGGATGCCGTCCTTGAGTTTAACGAGTCTGGAGAGGATTCCAACATGCCCCTGTTCTCGCACACGCCAATCAACTTTGGCATGGACCACATGGGCAGGATACTGCCCGAGGGAAGCGTCAATGGCCACGCATCAGCGGCACCCAACTACGGCCAGGGGGATCACGCAGGTCACATGCACAACTTGCCTCAGGTACCTCAACGATACCCGTTCATTGCCTATCCGCCACACAGCCAAGACGCATCAGCATCTCAATTGAGCTCTGCAGAGTCTAATTCAACTGGATCTGCGGCTTACAACACTCCCGCTCCTCAGAGCCGCCCTGCCGGCGCCAATGCTGATGGAGGCACTTATACCTGCACATATCACGGCTGCACACTACGGTTTGAGACGCCCAACTTGCTACAGAAGCACAAGCGTGAAGGCCACAGACAGTCGCACGGACTTGCCGGTGCTACTCGGCCACACCACGATCACATGGGGATGACCTCGAGCCTGCTCAACAGCCAGGCCGGACCCCATCGCTGTGACCGCATCAACCCAAGCACTGGCAAGCCGTGCAATACCATCTTCTCGCGGCCTTACGATTTGACCCGGCACGAGGATACCATCCACAACGCCAAGAAGCAAAAGGTGCACTGCAACCTGTGTACCGAGGAGAAGACATTCAGTCGCGCTGATGCGCTTACGAGACACTACCGAGTTTGTCACCCTGATGTTGAGCTCCCCGGCAAGCACCGACGACGCGGTGGAGCTTAATCTGAACGGGGAGCGAGACATGCAACGGGAAGTTTGTTTCATTGCAGCCAACCCAAAAAACCGATTACAGTGGCATTTTGGCTGTATGACGTTTTGCATGGGCGCAAAAGGGGGGAAAACAGCATCAGCCAACGTCAATCAACGTCAACGACAGCGATGGCGCACAGTTGGAGGGCACGCAAATCGAAGATGGACGATCCTGGCGCTCTCCAAGCTTTCTCTGCGGGGAAAGGTGCGCTTCGTTGGAGACTTCAGGCTGGACGGCAGAGCCAATGAGAAGGCTCCAGTATCTTCTTTGGCGTTCTTCTCCCTAGCTGTCCGGTCCCAGCGGTCGCCGAGTGGGTCTCAGGGTCCTGCTGCAGCTGCAGGGTCTTGGTTGGTGAGCAAGCGGCGCTGACGTCACGCTACCTCATACCACCTCCACCGCTGACATCACCCACGTCTGCTCGTGCCCTGATTTCATCTCGGCCTCGATGGCCCTGCTTGCTGCAATGGCTGGGGAATGACCGCAATGACGACAGCTCTGGCTGATGTTGTGCGTTGAATGATGCTACGAAGCAGATGGAAGCTCCTCGCGATCATCCTCGCAGAGCTCATCGCGCCAATCCGCTTCCGGCTTCAAACTTGGTATTCAACCCAAGTCTATTCTCACACCCTCCCTGGCGATTGACCGTTTCTGCTTCAACGATGCTACGCGATCATGATGTACTGTAAACCACAATTGCTTCTATTTTCTGCGCTTGCTTTTGTGCCAGCTTTTTTTCTTTCTGATTCCCTTTGTTCACTTTTGTCTTTGATGATCGCGGTTGTGCATCCTTGGCTTTCATCATCATTGTACTACTTCCGGTTTCTTACTTCATTTTTTGTTGCACATTGGGAAAGCGGGGCCGCATCTGGGAAGGCGGCAAAGGATACTCGGATTTCATTATTGTTTTAGACCACTCAGCAACTCTGCTTTGCAAGCATAATCGATTCGATTCACTTCTTTTTCCTTTGTTGGGGAAAGTGTATTATCACAAGATCAACGGTTCGCCAGACTGGATTCTTATTATACGGACCAATGCATTCGAATTGTTTTAATAAAAAACAAGAAATGGGATTGACATTCATGAGGGCGAAGGCGCACATGCAGGGCTAAACATTGAGTGGGTTACTCTCTGAAGGGAAGCAGATGTTTTTTATCCTTTTCTTTCTAATCTTTATTTCCTTTGTTGCTTCTTTTTCCCTTTCTTACATGTGGACCACTTTGGTTGGAATATAGACAAAAAGAAATCATGTATACTAGTCTTACCATTTTATCATGGCAATAAATTGAAAGCCCCATGAAGTCATTTTACTTCTCTCTCTCTTCCCTCTACAGTGGACTGTGAAATACCCCGGATTTAATGCACGTGCCATATTATGCAGAATCAGTAGTTTTCCCAGTCCTAATCGTACGAGTATTTCTTAGTGCAGGGTATACGAGACGGCGGAACACGTTGCGAGGCTGGAGGCGCTAAAAGGCCGTTTTTTCTCCACTGGCTTTTTAGTACGTAGCCCTACCCGTTAAGGCGGCGCATGAACTGGTCACGTGCCCCTCTTTGTGAAGGTCGTTAGTCAGGTCTTTTGAGGCGTGGCTTTGGCATGTGACCAGCCGGCGGCGGTGGATTGAAAGGAGGCCTACGAGTATACGAGTACGAGATGACTCTTTGGAGGGGGGTGTTTGTTTAGTGTTTTGTTTGGATTGAAAGAGTCATGTATGTAATTTAAATTAATTTGCGTTTTGCTTTTTGAGTGAATGAATCATTGGGTGTGGTTTGTAGTTTGCCGTTTGGTTGGAGGGTTCTTTTGTCTTGACTAGCGGGGTTTGCGTGGATGGTGAGTCAGGTACGGACCCCGAGGGCGGTTAATGTCTGAAAGGGCTGGGGAAGGGATTGGTTGAGATGGAATTGTTCTTGTAGGGGGAATAGAACAAAGGGAAGGCAGATGTTGTGCTGATGTGTTGGATTACGTGGATTTGTGGTGTGGCGTTCGGATTAGATGCTTTGTTGAGATTGTATATACAGGCATCTTGGCGGCTCTGGAGGTTAAGACGGGTTTGGCAGCCAAGACGTAGATGCTGTTGCCATGAGTGTTTGTGGAAGACCGAATGGAGGTGTATGTTTGAGAGTAGATGCAATTGACTGAATTAAGTCGTTGCCATGGAACGCACCCAGTTGTCAATAAGCAGTGTCGGTTACTACTAGGTAGTAGGCAAGGTAGTGAACTTACAGTTCCTTGAGCATCTGCCTTCTGCTAGTATCGCCATTTTACTCCAATTTCTACTAATATCGCCATGTTAATTTGGGATTCGGTAAATTTACTAGTTTTAATTTTGAGAACCGGTTGCTGGACAGTGAACTTGAATGCTGAATAGCCACTTCACAACTTTCATAGATGTGGAACTAATGTAGTTGGAGTAAAGGGGACAGCGCACTACATGTCACTTTAATAATTCAACGAGACTTTTAATCCTTTGCAACTCAAGTTTGGCCATTTTTTGTATCACAATAGCCATCATCCTATTTTCAGCCATTACAGTGCAATCATCCAATACCGTATCTGGCGCAAACACTCCACCGGCACCAGCAAAAGCTCTACAACCACCGCCCTCCTGCACAACTGCGCACACTGCTCTCGAGTCACCAGCCTGCCCTCTCTCACGCCAACTTCCTTTAGAATTTTGGCAACAGAGTCCTCCAGTCCCCGTGCGCGTTGGTAGATGGCTCTACCTTTCTCGGTTGCGGCCCTGAATTCAGGTGTGCCCATCTGCACCGCCTGCGAGATGAGAGCTTGCTCAATCGTCGAGTAGGCACTCACATGCACCACAGTTGAGTGCTCCGTGCTCGATGAACTTGTTGATGTCTCCTCGTGGTAGTCGCCGAGCCATGTTTCCACGTCGATATTGACCCTCTTTGTTTCCGACTCGCTGCGGGAACTCGCATCTGTGCTGAAGAGGACTGATGTATCGCCTCCAATACGATAGCCGCCGACGTAGAAATCGCCGTATATGGCGCTGAACGCATCGATGCCCTGTCCATACAGCACGTCAAACGCATCTGGCGAGAGCTCTGGCGGACTCATAAAAGCCACCGTGCCGGCACGGTAACTTGTGGTGACCGAGGCCTTGTTCGAGTCTCTGTTCTCCATGACGTCTTGGTCATAGTGGACGGAGACGCTGGCTTCGAGACAAGGCATATCAATACCGACGCCCGCGCCAACGCTGAGATGATCCGTCGAAGCAGACGAGCTCATCACCTCGGAGGACCTGAAGCTGCAGTTGCCATCATTTGCCGTAAACTCTATCGATGCTGAGATGAGAGAATCCGTGTCCCACGCCGACTGCATGGAGAATGGGTTCTCGCCGTTGGCCGTGGCCGCCGACCGGAAGAACATGCCTAGGGGAAGGACGCGGGCCTGCCATGGGAGCCGGATCGGCGACCGAGTGAGGGCCTGCTGGGCCACGCGGGGGATGAGCGGGTCGAACTCATCGGGGTCGAGGGTATCAGCTGTCAGAGGGGCCGGTTTGCTAGCTTTGGCGATTCCAGAGACTGGCATGGCTGCTCATGGTGTTGGTCTTGCGAGCGAGGCTCTGGTTGAGAGGCGGGAGAGACTGATGAGGTCTTCAGACGTGGTCTAGTCCGGAGTTCAGAAAGTACTGCACGTCTTCTGAAACTAATCTGATTGGAAATGTATGTTGGAACTTTCACGGCTCCAATATCTTACAGACTACATCGGCCCCCACAGTTCATCTTCAGCCGCCGCTTCTGTGTTCTAGACTGGGAGGGACGAGGGTGTGAAGGCAGCTGAGGGCTCTTGGCTGGCCGCAGAGGAGGCAAATGTCATGGCGTCGCAGCTTTTTTTTTTACAAAAGACTGCAGCAATATCACTTTAAAGTCAAGCCCACCTTTCCTCGGGACTGCCCTCAAGCGTCGGAATTACCCGAGTGTGCTGGTGTTGTGCCGGCGGCTGAGGTTACCTGTCACTTTTTGAAGCCATTCTCGGAAAGAAAAATGCTGGCTTGTGGGGAAGAGGGATTCAGCTCTCGCAGATGCGCCAACATCATTTGCTGATATTCTGCGATCAGCATTCGTATTATATCCTACCTGCATCGGGCTCACATCCTGCAAGTGGCCTCTGGAAATGGCACTATTGAAACTTGGCCCGCTGCCTGGCATGATATCCCTGTCAAATATTGACAATAGTCGCATGGTCCATCAAAGCTGTTAAAGTACGGGATAGGTAAAATGGACAGCCATGGAGGGTCTTGCCAGAGGTTTGGTTGAAAAATATTGGGCTCAATCTCTTGTCGGATTTCATCTGGTTTGAGATTTGAGAATCTGCTTCGTTTGTCTTTGGTCGTGCGTGTTTGGTGTTGTGCAATCATGTCTCTAAATCTCGCGCCTTACAACAATGGCATGCGCCTTGGTAAGTTGTCTCGCACGGGTTTTCTTACATAGACCACTAACGCAATATAGGCCAGGGGTAGGTTCTGTAATTGAACCCTAAGCAGACGATGAATCTAACAGCGTCAGCTTCAATTCGTACACACAGCAAATCTGCATTGACGACGCTGTTGTAATTGATCCCGACCGCATCGATAATGCAGTTACCAACGATGGCTTTACTATGCGAGAGCTTCGGTACGGTATTGGTGCACGAGCTAATGCCGCCCGTGCTGCCGTTGAAGATCAGTCTGAAGACGACGATGAGGACGAGGACGGGATTCAACCTCAGCTTCAACTACCCGGAGCGGCTCCAACACCGGCTGTTTTGACAGGAACTGATGCCTCAGGTGGAACACCAGCCATGATAGGACCTGCCCCCCCAACAGCTCTTGACAGTATGGCCATTCAGCTAAATCAAGATGTCAAGACGATAGCCAAGCTTGTCGAGGACATTGCCAAGCTTGAGACCGCCATCGAGGAAGCGGTTAGCCCCGGCAGTGACGATACAAAACGAGATGCTCTGCTTCTCGAAAAGAAGCGGATGCGTCTTGCCCGACTCAAAACGAATGGAACTGGCCTAAAGAGTAAGAATCCTCGTGGTGCTGCGCGAGAGTTGTCTACGCGTGGCCCGAGCCAGATCGTCACGTATAGTTCACGCTTTGTGAATAAAATTAGGTATTTGATCACTTCGTTTATCTGTCTTGTATTGACATAACTAATGCTTCCTAGTGAAATAACTGACGATATGAACATCTCCGGATCTCTTTCGATTAAGTATGGTAGCATTGGTGGCTCTGGCAAAGGCTCTTTTATCGATACAGACAAATTTAAGGAGAGTGATCTCAACTTTTTCATCTCCGTCAAGGTCATCAACCAGAGCATCAACATCAAGGATGCCCTTGTTTTCCAGGGCCTTCCCTCGGTGAACAAGGATAACTTTCGCTCAGTCTTTGGAGACTGCTTCATATCGGGTTTCTTAGAAGGCGGTGAATTTAACGCGCTTGTAAGCATGAAAGTCTTGAATAAGGACAAGCGCACGGCTGTCAAAGCCCAGTGAGTACCCCCTTCTTGTTAACACTTTGCTGTAGCGGCGCATGATTAACATTGGAACAGAGCAGAAATCGCCTTGAGCGCTGGAGCTGCGGACATTAAAGCTCAGGCCAGTGTTGACATGAGCAAGTCCAACTTTTCGTCCCAGACGGAGACGACTGTTCAGGTTGGCTGGTCGGGTGGTGGCCACATCAAGCCAGGTAACACAAACCACCTTTGCCTTTTCTGCTCGGCATTCTGATTAGATACAGTGGACCAGCTTTGGACGATCCAAACCTTGATGGAGACTGCTGCCAAGTTCCCCGACCTCGTCGCGAACTCCCCTCAGCGTACTTAGTGAGTCACCCCAGTAACGGTTACCAAACTACCCAAGGTTGTCTAACCATCTTCAGTGCTATCCTCACAAAGTATGAATCGCTCCGGAGTTACATGGCCCTGAAGCCCCCGGAGCTTAAGCCGATGTATTACGAAAATGCAGCCATCTACACCAACTCTCTGCTAGACGCTTACATGGACTACAAGAACGTACGTCTTTGGGTCGCTTCAAGGAATCTAGTTACACCTAGCTGATTTAAGCAGATATACCGCACCCTCGGAACTCAACTTTTTGATATCCAAGCCGGCACGAAGAAGTTTGGAGAATGGCCCCAAGACGTGATTAAATTTGCTGATTCCTCTACCCTTATCGAGACCACCGACGAGACCCCTTTCCCCGCGACCATCAAGGGGCTTGACCTCGCCCGCCGTGCTTGCCGGTTCCAGATGGTCAAGATTGTCAAAGAAATCGATGCAATCGAGGAACGTCCTGACTATGCCGCCGATGAAAAGCGCCCAGAGGCCATACAGAGCACCATCATCTTTCGCGAGCGACTTCCCACTGTCAAAGAAAAGGAAAAAGTACCATATCGTGAGATTTTCGGAACTAATGCCCCTTACCCTTCTTTGCTTGAGCGTGTCGACGGCGACGGCACGACTGACGATGAGGATGCCAAGGCAAAGAGCTATGCTGTAGACCAACCTGACGTCGGCGTGTTCCAAAAGCTGGCACCTATGGTTGGTTCTGCCCAAGGCACTCTCTTCTGCAACTTGGATTTCGTCAAACCTGATTTCAGCCTACGCACCATTCCGTCGACGTCAACGACGGCGTGGTTACGGGCATCAGTGCCCGATATACCAACGGCCTTCTAGCTGCCGTGGGGACAGCCGGAGGTAATTACAGGGCTTCACTTACGGTACACCATGAAGACGGCGAGAAGATTATTGCCTGCTCAATTGAGACGGGCCGCGTCCGGGGTCTAGACAATGCTCCGCTCCGCGTAACCGCTGTTCGGCTTTACACCAACCGTGGGCCGGATCTCTTGGGCAATTCGGAAGACTGGAAGCCTGCCGTGAACGGAGAGGGCATCCGTGATGGTATTCAATTCGAGAATCTCTCCATGAAGCACTTTGACCCTCTGCTCGTCAATGCTCAGATCAAAGGGTTCTGGGGTTACGGCACCACAACGCCTCAAATCAATTCCAAGAGCGGCATCTTCCGTCTGGCCCCGATCTGGGGCAACAAAGTGGTTTGTTTTTTACGCCGCATCGTCTCCGTGGATTTTTTTTTACTGACATTGACGCTTTAGAGTACCGCTGCCGCTGTGGGCAACCCCATGGAGGATACAATCGACCCGTCTACAGTCACAACCGATGCAGACGTTCAATACTTCAGTGGTTACAGGCATCTAGGCTGGCGAGGGACCGTAGCTGGTCGGTGTGGCACATTCCAGAACAATTTCTCCAAGCCGTTACCCATTGTCCCCACGGTCATCTACGGCTTCCTCGCCATTGATGTTACCAACGTCAACGGCCCTCGTGTTGCCCTTAGTCTCCCGTCTGTCTCAGAAACGGGATATACCTTGTCGGCCAAGTCCTTCTTGCACGGCACGCAAAATCTCGAGGCCAGCGCCATGGTCCTGCCAAACGGCAAGATTCCCTTCCAGCATGGTTATGTTGACGCAAGCGACAACCCTGGAGGCCGCGCGGCGAACCAGAACGCAACAATCTCAGTCACGTTTAGCAAGCGTTTTAAAGAGCAGCCAAGGGTTATTGTATGGTTCACGGAGATTTCGCAGCCACACACTCGCAAGTACCTCAGGACATATACCAGCAATGTCACGGCTGTAGGGATGACTGTCCATATTGACACTTGGGACAACAGTGAGTTTGAAGTAGCGCGTGTCGGGTGGTTGGCATGGCCGGCCGAGTGTGACGGCAAGTCAGTCAGGGCTGGGAATGAACGTTTCATCAAGGACCAGGCGGCGAGCGAGGCGCCTTGGTACAACGGCAGCTTTAGCAAAGAGCCAAAGGTGTTTATTGGTATCAACTACATTGACTTTCCGGGAGATCCAACTGTCCCGGGTCCTCTGCCGGTATTTGGAAAGCTCGAGTGGGCGACTAAGGACAAGGTGCGTTGGCATGGAGGAACATGGGGTGATACGATCATGACCGAGATGCGCTTTGCCTGGCTTGCGGTAGAGTAAGATGCATGTTTTTGCTTTCTTGCTATATTCAAATGTGCAGTATGTCAAGTTTAATACATGTAGTCTAATGGCCCTGACGACAAGCTCTATATTGTTCACAATGTGTATTATAATTTGTGTAGACAGACGTTATAACTGCGATGAAGCAGCTATTCAACTCCACCAGCTCATCTGTATCTGAATCAGTAGCCATCGGGAAGACAGACTGTCTTGAATCCTTCCGAGGGGAGTTGCGTGCTGAATGGAGGCGTTTGCCATCCCAGCCCAGAAACTATTACATGCCTGTCCTGTCCGGGCCGACGCGAGAACGCCACACCTACTTCATGCGTGGGAGCGGGAAGTGGACGGAGCTGTAAATGCTAGTTCCAAACGCTATTGGCAATAGCTTCCTCTTGGCCTGTAAACATCCTTGCACGAAGATGTGGACCACTGAAGGCATCCGATGTTCAGCTGTAGACTTGGGGGAGAGATGGTTCTAACATGTAGTTTAGCCTCACATCTGTATCTTTCTTTAAAAAACACTATGGTACCGAGTTTTACATGAACGAGGATGCCCAGACCTGTTATTTGTTGAATTGAAGTATTGTCCTCCGCAACATCTGCCAACTGCTGAAACTATAGTCTCGCCAAAATGATGAACCTCAGATCGCACAGCAGGAAGAATGATAACGCGAATGGGATATATGATCCGGGCAGCAGCATATTCCCGAATCAACCGCTGAACAACAGAAGCATGCATGCACTGAGTGGCAATGGCCAATTGATTGCCAACTTCCAACAACAAATTTCAGTGAACAATATTCACAGGCAAAATGGCAATGTCCAGCCAAATCTGTCAGTGCATAATACATGTACTCAACTTGTTAGGCAGAGCTAACTAGAGAATTCGGTTTGACAGTATGACCAATCCTTCCCCCTGGAAAGTGGTCAACTACCAGATCCCAGTACCGATTGGCGACTGTTCCGCACATTTCCTTGTTGAAAAGGCGACAGGAATTGTGCATAAGGCGTTTCTCATGGATGGCGGCACGAACGCGGACGTCTATGCTGCTTGGGCCCAAATCCTCAAGGCCCTTCGTTTCATCGACCTCGAATTGGGTAGTGGCTGGACGTTTGACTCCTGGGTGGTTACTCACTGGGATGCGGACCACTTTCGCGGCGTTAAGGATCTGCTTGTCAATAGTGAGATCGAGTTCACGCGTTGTAACCGTAATGGAGCCAGCGTCACCAAGGGCAGACCTGGAAACTTTGCGTCTCTTTATTTCAACTCTAAGCCTGTGCTATTATGCGGAGCATGGGACGCCAAAGCCATGTTCAAGGGAGGAGGTGACTTCTTGCGCCCCTTCGTCAAGGAGGATAAAATTCAGAGCTGGAATAGCTTGACAGAAGCCAAACAGAGGAGTGCCGAGGGACAAAAGCTGCTCAGGTGTATATGGGGTCAGGTCCTCATAGGCATTGACCTTTTTACTCGCAGTTTCTACTTCAACCGCGAAACGGGACTACCGGACTATAAAAAGATTCTAGGAATCAGCATCCCGCTGCAGTCTGACGGGAATAACCCAGTTTCCAAAAACACGCCGCGTTTCTGTGTGGTGGGCGCAAATGGATACGGGATTGGAATGCCAATCGCTTGCAAATCAAAACCAACACGCAACGAGACGTCTATTCTTGCTCTCCTGTACTGGCCGGGCCAGAATTTCTGTTCGTACTATACGGGCGGAGATGGCCACCCAAAGGTATTCAAAGAGCCTGTACGGGCGTGGTTCAAGAAGCGCTGGCCCGGGGGTGACGTGGAAATGGTCAAGCTGGATCACCACGGATCAACAGGGGAGAATCTTGGAAAAATTCCCCATGCAGAAGACAAGGACAAACAAATTGAAGAAGAGGAAACCCCGTCGGAGTCAGATACCGACTCGGAGGCCGAGATGGAGGAGGAAAACTCAAGGAAAACGGACGATCTGGAGATAGAGGTGACTGATGATCAAGAAGAGGCGATGAAAGATGCCAAAGAGATTGACATAGTCATCGACTATATGAAGCCTAGCAAGGTTCTCGTTACACCAGGAACCCGCCACGGTCACCCCAGTAAGCCCCCTTTCTCCGCCGACTGACGAAAGTGCCTATGATGAAGCTAACGATGAGGTCTTTCTTCGGCAGCTTGGGATGTTCTGATTATTCTAAGATGCTATTTTGAAGAGCTGCCTAAAAACATCAGCAGCCAAGACCTAAACAATAAGAAGGCTAAAGGAGGACAAGGATTATTCTCGACTCGCTCAGTGTACTGGCTCAGCAAAGGCGAAGTTACTTATAAGGACATTAATTTTAAGCATGTACTTGGAGCCGTTATGCAAAGTCGGCTGGAAAGTGCTGAAGAAGACTCTAAGATGCTGGAAGAAAATGATAAGAAAGATTCGAAGAATGCTAACAAAAGGGGTCAAGACATTGAAGAAGAAGATGAAGAAGGAGATGAAGAAGGAGATGAAGAAGGAGATGAAGAAGGAGATGAAGAAGGAGATGAAGAAGGAGATGAAGAAGGAGATGAAGAAGGAGATGAAGAAGAAGATGAAGAAGTCAATGAAGGAACGTTGCGTATGGCTGACGCTAAGGAAAGAATCAAGGCGCAGGATAACTGGGCGACATGGAGAAAAGTATACTTCAAATACTTACTCGACCATCCAAACGGGGCCAACTACTATAAGAAAAATGGCGACGTTAATAAGGACGCCGTAAACTTGGATATAGCCGAGGAGATTGCAATATATGATCAGGAGAGGAAACAAAAGGTATGTCGTGGCCCCAGAAGTATGAGCGACTCAAATACTAGGGGTCATATATCGCTAACGCATTGACATATAACAGAAGTACGATAAAGAGCCGCTCGTAGAAGGAAGCGAGGAAGCCATCTTGTACGAACTGGTGGGAGCATTCTGGGAGTTGATCGAGGCTACTGATGATGCTCAGCTGGAGGGAGTGGAAGATTTCGAGGAAATGTGCTGGCAGCCTCTTGTGGCATCTGCAGCTGAAGACCCGCACTTTCTCATCCGATTTGAGTTTGGCGAGCAGAGAAAAGATACTACTTTGAAGGTGTTTGATGCTAGCGGTCAGTATGAATACGAGGAGGTCAGCAAACAAAGCGAGAAGAAGGGAAGCAAACGAACTAAGAAGAAGGGAGGCAAGCAAAGCATCCGGGAGAAAAGCACACAACGCTATAGCAGAACTGAGACAGGGTTGCTCACCGTGGACGAAAACAACTGGACCAAGCACGCATATGGCAATGGTGATATTGCAAGCATGTTGTCCGACGATTCGTTCTGGACCCTCATCACTCCGAGAATGGCTGCTCGCATTAAGAGATTAACCAAGAAAGAAGTGCCAACGATTGCAAAAGGCGCTGCGAAAAACATGGTTTGGAAATATTACGAAAAGATAAAGGACAAGGCTGCAATCACTGAAATGATGGTGCGGGAAGGGATGAACGGAGGCACGAGGTGAGCTGATACCTTAACTTGGCGTCGCAGATGGAGTCATGGCAGTGATGAAAAAGTCTAACAACTGTAGTGTCAACGAGCCTCCGGACGATGAGGAGCAAGACTTGGACGTAGGAAAGTCTGTCGGTTTAAGGAATAAGAGAATTGCCAAGAGAGAAGTCAAAGTCCAACCCAAGAAAGAAGGCAAGGGCAAAAAGGAAACCAAGGAAGGCAAAGGGAAAAAACGGAACTAAGAAAAAGGGCGCTGGTGGTAACGATGATGAAGTCATACGTCCCTGGAGATAGTGATGAGATAAAGAACATCAAAAGCAACGATGAGATCGAGCAAATAACATGAACCTTGGTGCGACCAAATACTATAAAAATTGAAGAAATCGCAGAAGGTAAAGGAGGACGACAACGCGAAAATGTCACATCAAGGAAATGAAAGAATGACAAGAAAGGATAGCATTGAGTCAGGAAACAGGTGATTGATGTGGTATATGTAGTTGCTTAGCCTTGAGCTGGAAAATCGATCGTTTCTTCCTTTTACTATCGATAATTCAATGAAATAAGCATGTAGAAAGAAGCCAATGTGAGAATATTCTTGTGAGTTACTGAAAATTAGCAACTAAGATCATTTTTCATTCCCAGATGGAACTGATTCATGCATGTATAAGCGTGTAAATGTATCATCTCATAGGCAGCCAAAGGTCCTCAAGTAGTGTTGTTACATGCATGCATGCATTCAGCCACCCAAAACCCCCACCACACCACTGCCTATGCACTTAAACTTGGGCAGACACACATTCGCACAACACACGCACATATAAAAAAGAGAAAAAGAAGCAGCAAAACAAGACAAAAAAAACAAAAAAACATACAACAGCCGGTGTTCGCTGATGGTCACCCACTTAACTACTAATCTGCCGGTTAGAGGCTTATCTATGGGGGAGCAGACGGGATCCCGAATTCTCTGTTATCTGCGCTCACATAGGCTTGAAAACAGCAGAAATCTAGCTTATAGCCTTCGATGTGTGGCTTGGTGGGGCACGGTCAACTATGCGAAGAAGTACAATGTACGGCATGATTGGCTACAACCCCGCCACACCTTATGACTAATGGCAGCTAATGCAAGTCACAAAACATACGCGTCTCAGTGGTCTACTCTGTATTATGGTCTAAGATATGGAATTAGAATTGTAACTTATTGTAACAGCATGGCTCATAATGCAAGTAACAGTTAAGATGCATTATAATGACTGTCTTAGTGTGGCGTTATGATCTATACTTCAAGGTATAGGGTAGGTTCTTATTGAGCATAGAGTATATCTTTGTTTATCCTCACTGTCGTTCTCATTACTCCAGAACTCGCAAATATCACACCAAAATTTACATTCAAATCCCTTTTTAATATATGATAGCGAATGTTCTATAACTCTACTCCTCGCCCCTATATTCTAATATTAAGTTCTATTGCTAATAGGTCTTTTATCTCTTCATGGAAGAGTGCTGAGTAATATCTTTAGACAAATATGCTCGTAACGGCACCTCTATGTACCAAAGATCAAGGCAAGACCACATCACTGGGGTATTGTCACGACTCGACTCTTATGGTCGCGACAATCCGGCCTACCAGGTAGGTGCCCCCGGTTAAAAGGTCCAATAGACCAATAGGAAGCGGATCGAGAATCAACCTCTCGATCCATCACCAGACCGATACACCAGGAATCAATCCCCCCCGACGGATCGATAACAATTCTCTCGAATCCAGCCCAGGTCAACTGGATATATAAGTTCACTTCACTACACTCGTTTAGATATCTTAGATAGCCAGTTGTGAAAAACATGAACGACTTTGATTATGTCTACTTGACCTACTTTATTCGTCCGTGACGCTACTTACATTGCCCGAATATATCCAGCCTGACCTATCCGCCAACATAAACCCAGAATCGAGGTTCGTCCCTTGGAAATCCTAACCTATACTAACCTGTAGGTCCCCGGTGCGTCACAGGTGGGGGGCCTCCCGGGAACGGCATACTACAAAGGCTTTACTTAGCAGCTCCAGAATTACCAGACGATCATCTTTCTGTCGGCTTTGCGTACGATTTCGTCTAGATTGTTGTCTCCGCCATATGATTAAGCTTTCTATGGTATCCTCCGTAGAGTGTCTTTGTGGACTTCTTATCGATTGTTCTTTAAGAAGTAGCAGTGCCTCACTTTCGGTTTTCTTGTTGATCGCCTGAAGTAAATTGGCGGCCAGGGGAATCTACCAACGGCGAAATAATCTGCTGTTCCGGGAGAATTTGTAGAGATGTGCGGCCTAAATGATGGATCCTGCTTCTGATGAGCGGGCGAAGAAGGTATATCATTCCTGGCTATGTCATCACCTGCTTCTAGTAGGTACAGAGTAGCCCTATCTAGCGCTCTCATTCCAAATGCACTAGATCCCGAAATAGCATCTGTGCTGCCAATTACACCCTCGAGATGGCCTTGAAAATTCTTACTGGTCGTTCGATCCTCGAATTGATTTTGAAAATTCTCGCCGAAAGTTGCATTTCAAAATAGCTTGGGAAATTCTCGTCGGCTACATCATTCTCTGACTAGGGTAAGCGGTTGCAATCCTCCTCGCTGCGATTAATTTTATGGAAATTATTAAGAAGTGTTCTTGAAACGCTCTCAAAGTGAGGTTTCCCAGAAAGCAATGATCTGATGCCTAACAGCATAAAAACACCCGAATCTTCAGGCCGAAACTGCTTTGGTCCAGTCCAGCCTGTTTCTACCTTTCGGGAGCCTTGAATAGAGAATTTTGCCGTAGGCGCATCTGGTGCGCTATCGTCTGGCTTACTGTTACCGCGAATCGTCTTAAAAAAGAGATATACTGCTCTTCACATATTAGTTTTTCAAGCTTACGACACAATTTTGCGAGTTCAACCATCCCGATGCCTGAAAACATAATAGTAAACACTACAGCAGCTATGAATGTCATCCAGAGGCTCGTAGCAGCCTATATGCGCATCACCTTCAAATTACCACAATGTAGTCATTCCAGGCATCAACATCTGATTCTTCAATAGTTGTAAGTGCATCGCGAGCATAAATTAAGTGCCTTGTAATGTAGGCATTTTTATAAAAAAGAAAGAAGAAAGAAGAAGAAAGAAAGAAAGAAAGAAAGAAAGAAAGAAAGAAAGAAAAAAGAAGAAAAGAAAGAAAGAAAGAAAGAAAGAAAGAAAAGAAAAAAGAAAGAAAAAAGAAAGAAAGAAAGAAAAGAAAGAAAAAAAAAGAAAAAAAGAAAAAAAGAAAAAAAGAAAAAAGAAAAAAGAAAGAAAGAAAAAGAAAGAAAAAAGAAAAGAGATGGCTCTTACAGTCACAATTCTTAGATTCACAATCTCCACGTCCTGTGCTACCTTCCTTTACTATTTTAGTCCAGTTAAAGGATACCCTACCGGGAGCCCTGGACTGGCTCGAGAGTATATCCATCAACACACTCAACGAATCCATGATAGTAGGCAAGTAGTGTTTCTGGCTGCAGTACTATCCTCCAATCCATATACCGCAAAAAGAAATGCACAAGACACTGCAGTTCAGCAGCTTTCACACCCCCAACCCGGGCATATATTATGAAATAAAGAAAAACATCTGATAAACCCTTAGAAGCTACTGTGGCTGCAGTAATGAGAAATCTGTGAGCATTGAAAGAGTTCATCAGAAATGCAGGGTATAAGCTGCTCAGGCGATCCATATAGTACACCATAGACAGCAATATTGCAGGTGTTAAAGCCAATCCTTCGGTAATTCAAAAAAATAGTCGGTTACAGAGATTAGCGGCTTTAATCTAGAGAATATCATACATTAGATAATAGTATATTCTCAGTCTCCACTACTTACAGAGAATAAAAAGGTATGAGCCCTTTTGACAACAGTGGCTGGCTTTTCTCATCGTTTTCAGCAATAGCCTCTTCAATTACCCTTGAGGTCATAATGACGACGTCTTCAAGTTCACAATGCCGGTAAAATCGTGGCATAATCTTGACAGTGGTTATTTTTCTTCTATCGATGCAAATATCGCCTCCGAGTCTTCTTCTGGTGCCAGCGTTGAAGAGGTGTAATTCGAATAGAGAAAAATCCGAAAGAACAGGCGACCTTGGCACCGCTAACACCGAAGACCCCTGATTTGCAGGTTTTATGATCGACATTTTGCACCCTCACCGATCACGGTTGTTTAGTTTATCTTGTGGAGTTAACTCCTGAAGTAAACTATATCTTCACGGGTGCTATTAGAGAACTTACCACAGTGATCAGCGTGCTACTACATTAGTATTGTACGGTACGTGTGTAAGCTCATTTAGTATAAAGCCTAGGAATCTTTAGTGATTCACGCGGCGTGCGGGCGAAATATATGAGCTCTTGGGCACTGGAAATATGAGTTGTTAAGTGTGGCCTAGTTGAGGAATCTTAGTGTCAGAGCTTATGACCCAGTCAATGTATGCAATACAAGGACGCGACGTTTAATAGGAATTCAGGGGTTACTACGCCATACCATATATGAAAAATTGATTCACAATTAACCAGCCTTCTTTCGCTTGTTTTCTGTATCACTCCCGGGGTACTATTGGTCCAGCAAAGTCACTTTCTCAAAATATCGCAGCCACCTAACCTACAACTTATGACCAGCTGCTCTAAAGCTAGCGGGATCCATCATAAGTAATAAGTTAAGGCTTGGTTCCGTACTATTTCTTAAAAATATAAAGGGTCTAAACCATGAGAAATCTAGAAAATATTCCTGGGATATAATAACTCCTGATAAGCCCTCCTGGGAGTATGGGCGCCAAGGGTGAGAAGCTTCGGGGGGTAGGGTAGGGTTTATGGAGCAGATATCTCTTGTTTCTTGACCTACCGCAGGTTTCCGGTGTTGCCCAATATATTAACTTGAACATGGTTTTGATCAGGTTCACCCTATCAGGCTAGATGGCGAGTTAAGGACATAGAGCATGACCCACAGGTGGAGATATTAGAAAATGATCGATTCTTCTTTTAATCTAGTTTTTTCTATTCTATGAACCCCAATGCTAAATGAATTCATTGCAAGAGTGAATTTAAGGGACCTCGGAGCCAATTTTGATTAGCTGATAGCTCGATGACCATATCAGCATAAATAGGATAGTATAGGAAGAGTACATGGCGAGTCCAATCATAGTTGTGATAAAGTCGACACAAAAGAAGTTATAAGCATCCATGAAAACTCCAGATTCTACAACCGCAACAGCTCGGATATATTGGGAGCCGACACATACGTTTTCGACTTCTGCTCCCGCGTGTCTCCAAATATCTTCGTCGCCTGACGCCATCGCGCGTTCTACTTTGGCATCTACAATTGCGGAAGCTCGCAAAATCCCCAGATTCAACTATACTCGTTGGGCAGAGGCTTATCAAAGGCATAATTCATTAGCAGGATAGATAGATGAAATATTAATATACCCCAAAGCATATCCAGTATATATTGTGGAAAGTCTTCGTACATGCATCAGGCCTTAGACATTGTAATCTCTATAATTTACAACCACGCAAGCCTAACACACTTACTGACTCCATCTAGCTACATTAGTAGACTTGGATGTAAAGAAGCAAAGTCACCTTCACCTTTGTAACATGATTAATATTTGACTTAGGATAGGATTTAGATTTGCATACTAGACCTAATAATATTCAAGCTGACAGATAGTTGTTTATATACAGGCTCGCAACTATTTGAGCGTTCATATTTCATACTAAAATATAAGCAGAGTAGCTTATCCAATAGCAGCAGTGGAATAACACATCAGCATAAACAGCCGTTGAATCCAACTTTGGTCATCTACGACCTCCTAATTGGCTCTAAATAAGGCTAGGTTCAACGCTTATTCAGCCAAAGCGGCCTACCAACGATAGTTTGGCCTTGGCCACGTTGAAGCATTACCAAATCACTTTCCCTCATCAAATAAACCTCCGCTTAGAGCATCAGCGCAAATAAGGGGAAGGGAGTGACTCAGTCGCGTCTTATCATTCGCTAACATATCTAGTATTGCCTAACAGCCTCCGTATTGGATTCGGCGAGAAATAGCAGTTGAAGGCTGGCTCTCAGTAAAAGATATTCCTTACGTCCTTAACCAGACTCTTCTCACTGATAATAAGTTCCTAAGGCTATACAACAATGTCTACAAGGTTAGAGTATCGAAATTTAAGAATCTTGAATGGACTTACGTGCCCACTCATGGCTATCAGAACGAGAACAGGCCCCCAGACAAACCGCAGTCCAACAAAGTGGCAGCATGGACCTCATCATTTCACTGCTCTGTCAGCCCGGAACATAGGCTACAGCCCACCTTCTGCACCAAACATATTACTCGGAGTTACTCGTTATTATTTCAGATCCACATTAGTGGCGCCTACGTCAAGATAGTAGATTGCGAGGTGCCATTGCAGGTTGTCTTCCCGCCCACGAAGATTCTGGAACCTCACTCTTCAGCAGATAAAGCAGCGCCTCTTTGCCTTGGAAGTGCTGCAATTCGCAGACAAGATATCATACGTAGGCACATAGACATAACTATTGCTGAATCTGACGCAGAATGAGTATATAGGACTTGCCCCAATACAGCAATAACTAACGTTCGGGCATCTTTTCGTTTACTAAGACAAGACACAGAAGCCAAGCAAGTCATTATTAAGGTTAGTCAGCGCTGTTTGACTCTAGTTTACAGGCCAAATCCCCAAGTTGAAACGAGAGGTGAACCTGTCCGTAGATGTTGGCCAGCGCCAATATCTACCAAGGCTTTACCAACATATGATGGGCTTGGCGTCTCTGATATTTCTCTGCAAATCTACATCGATTTCTTGCCATTGACTATTTTAAAGATTATTACTGTGTAGTTAATATGCCTTACATCTTGAAACTTAGATAGATGCGACGCAGCCAGTTGGTTAGAAATCTGTAGAGACGATTACAGGAAAACAGGAGTTACAAGCTGCGACAGTTTACCTTGGAATATTACTGGCAGCTCAGGAAGTGGCGGTTGAGTAAAAGTATTGACGCTTGAAAATTTATTGAAGTCTTTGATACCAATAGGGTCAATGCCAATTAACGTTTCGCTATCATATACATACATGCATATAACATGCACTTGTAAGAGTTGATTCTATCCAGGCAATGATCTGCCAACCTTCCACCAGCACTTCCAGGATGGCAGGCAAGAGGTCACAAAGCATAAGTTCGTAGTTTACCTTCCCAAGGATTGATTCTTGGTTCTAATTGGCTGCATATGCATATATAAAACTTTGATCATAAGTTACCTACCAATGACCAAGTAATATAGATAATGTGAGAGTAGCGAGTGAAGGGGCCCTTGGAAAGCGCAGTGGCTGTTCTAACATAGCACCTGTGGATATACTCTAATACCAATGCTTTACGGAGTACTCTGTACCTGGTAACGCATGGCTTTACTAATGTAGCTGCGTTCCTCTTAGAGTTGCAACTACCTAGCCCATAGGTCCTATAGGTAACCTAAACTAAGGAATAAAATACTAATATAAAGCCTATAACTTAAAAAAAAAGTAAACTACTTATAAGCTATTTATAATAATTATAAATAGCCTATAGGTAATTAAGGTAAATAATAAAATAAAATAAATATTTATTAAGTATATAAAACCTAAATTTTATAATAATTATTTATAATAATTTAAAAATTATATAATTATACTTTAAATATTAAGTAAAAGTAATAATTAAAGTATTTAATATTTAAATT
>PNRQ01000183.1:0-72763 GCA_003439915.1 Trichoderma atrobrunneum | reverse complement strand
CCTCACCCGCTGCTCAACTCCCCCGCCGTCAAGCAGAGCTGGCTCCGCTCCAGGCTCTACGCCGCCTTCTTCTCCGTCCTCGACCTGCTGCGCAACCCGCGCTACGCCGTCCCGCTTGTTCTTAACCTCACCGGCAGCGTCTGGTTCTTTCTCCTCATTGGCAAGGCTGGTGAGTCTCCAAAAAACACACCCCCCATGCATGTCTCATCTTGAACCTCCGAACAGGCCTCCGGGGTTGTCTCAGATCCCCCTTTGGGCCCTCCCCTCATCCCCATCCTCTTCCACACCTAACCGCCCTGCTGGGCTAGCCCAGAGGGTTGGTCCGTTCCTCCTTGGTAGAACCATCAGATCTGACCCAGTCTTTGGCCACATGTTAGAGTTGAGCCTTACCGTCCCGATTGTGAATGCCATGGCCTTCCTCTTTACTGTTGTGGGCGAGTGGTTGGTTGAGGGTAAGGTAATCAGTAGAGGTACGTGCATGCCTTACCACCCAACGAGCATCAATGTCAATCCGTAGTATCAAAGACCAAAGAGCTAATCATAGGGCCTTGGGGAGGGAAAAGAAACTGGCATTGGCATGACATTATCCTTGGTAGGAATCGCATTGTGTGTTCAGAGCAAGACCTGAGGCAAAGGCAGTTGCAGTATATCAATTTTCGTTTTGATAGCATCATAAGCCAGCAACGGTAATAAACTCAATATATTTGTAGAAGTAAAAAAAAACTCATTTGCTGTAGAAAAAGGTGAGGCTGCTCCAGGCAGCCCAAGAAAGAAAAGAAAAATCTATGACCCGTATATCCTCCAATTTTGTATCCTCAAGGCGACTGCTTTCTATCATGCAGTCGTGTGGCATGCAATGCCTATGTAAATAGGACGCCCAAACAACCAAAAATATAACCAAGAGAAGAAAAAGGTATCCCTTTGCCCTGTGGCTGCCTATGAACCGTGTGTCCATGCCCATACGCCAAATCACGCCCCCGGAAATAAACGAACTCCGTACCAGAACAATCGAAGAGTCCTTGCAGCATCGGCTGTACAAGGCTGTTGCAGAAAAAAGAAAATAAAGGGTGGTAGGTGGTGTAACGTTAACGATGCCTCACCCCCCTGAAGAGGAAATGTTGCTCTTGGTGCCGGCAGTCAAGGTGAGACAAGATGTAGCTGTTGAATCGTCCAGTATTCGCAGTAATCCTGTTACCGCTGTCGAGCCTGAAGCCAGCGCATGATTCTTCGCAAACTCGGGTCCTCCATTGTCCAGCGGCCCTGCGATTGGTCCGCGGTCAAGAGCTCGGTGTAAACGTACTCGTCGGTAATAGCAGCCAACTCCTAAGCAGCACGCAATTAGTTACATTACATCCCCACTACTTTGGCCGTGCATATGTTGGTAAGAAAGGATTTTCCCCGACATGTACCGAGTGGAGACGCCATTTCCCGTAAGAAAAGGCTGCGTCCAAGAAAACGGAACCAGGGAGGGAGCCTTTTTGGGGGTGCAAGTTGTAGGTAAGCTTACCACTCGAAGCTGGTTATCCAAGGCCTGCAGCTGGGCATGGTTCCCCGGATGCGGTCGTTGACCCTGCAAGACTTGGTCTCGGTATTCAATCCATCGCTGCGCCGCCGCCTGCCTCAAGAGAATCTTTTGCCCCTCGTGCCGCCGGGCGTAGGCATCTAGCAAAACCCTTTGGACTCCATGTTAGCTGATTCGATGCTTCGTCTGCTGAATGAAAGAAAACGCACTGCTGTAGTTCGGCTCTGGTCTGCTCCTCTTCGCCTCCCTGGGCTGCAGGCACCCTGGTATCGGCAGCCACGTCGAGAATGTATTGGCCATCGATGGTGCACTGGCGTAAGGTAGCCCATCCCTCGGTGTAGTAGTCCTCTTCGTTCTCTGGCTCGACAGGGCCGGCTGCGATATAGTACTGAAGAGTCCGGAAGTCGGCCAGGACTTCGGCAACTCGGGCGGTGCGGCACTCGTTCACTTCTCGTTCCATATCGTATTAGTTACTCTTCTCACCAAAAGACTGAATTGAGATGTGCTATGGCCATCTTTACGCTCTGGGATCGTGCTTTGTATGAGGAAGTGGATGCGTAACCCGCGTAAAGCGCATATACCGGACCTTTAAAGGGGGGCGTGCCGCCGGGTCTGCATGTGTGCTTTACTTTGGGTTTGGGGGGAGCAGAAATAGCGGGACAATAAAAGCAATTCGCTAAGAGGCTAGTGACCTACATCCGTCCATGGTGTCGAGGGAAAAGCTTCCGGATGAGACTTGGGGGCCAGGCGCGAAAGGGGGGCCAAAGAAGCCTAGTTGGTATTTCCGTACAAGGAAATAGGTGAAGAGATGCAACAATGGCTCTCGGCCGATACCTCTAGACGTCGTTCGTAACGGTGACGCAGTGTCGTCTTCGAATTCGAAAGAGAGATTGTGAAAAACGAGATGGTCAAAAGCCGTTGAAGCTGAAGATTCGAGATGCTGAGCTGAAAAAACAGCACTATCAATTCGATATTCAGCAGCGGATAGCGTGGCGATATGGAGTAGTCGGGGATCGAAGCTGCTTCAGCGTGGCAAGCAATGAAGAAACTCTGCTGGATGCTATTCTCGATTTGCCTCGACGCGAGATGCTCCATCCTTTTGTATGCTCCGTCCATGATCGACCCCGTCCGGTGTTGTCGGAGGATCCAGCAGAGTTCTCGCCTGGGCCTTGAAGGGCTCGATGCCCATCTCGGCCTTACAAAGCTACGGTGGACTTGGGCTTTGGTGGACGGATGAATCTGAGGCCCTAAGAGGGTAACCAGGCTGAACCATTCAGCTACCACTTGCTCTCTGACAAACACCAACGAGAGTGCTCTCCGTCACCTCCACCCCGGTGGCTCTTTGCAAGCTCAAACCTGAAGAACCCCGGACAAGCTGGCAATCGGGAGCCGTCCAACCGGAGCCGTTGTCAGCCCTATCCTAGCCCCTTGATGCCTCTTGCACCAGCCAGCCTGAGGTCCGAGGCTGGGCGCCTGTGTGGTGCTGGGCTCGCATTCTGGGTGGGTGACTCTTGCGCCAGTACCGGGCCCCGTCGATCTCAGCAGCAGACTGCTAGGCAGAGCCAGACGAGGCTAACGACTCGAGGCAGAGGAAAGCCTTGCCTGCCAGGGGGAGACACGCTTTTGGTCCCCGTTCCGTGGGTCGAATCAAGGGACCTTGTGCATGAGGCCATCGATTCCCCGTGACGAAGGGGGGATGGGGGGCGTCCCGGCAGCGCCGTTAGATGCACGCCGCACCGCTAAAGCAGAAGCAGAAGCAGGTTGCGGTTCGTTTGAAGCTGCTGCAGCACGCATTGGGGCGGCGATGGAGAAGGAGGCTACACAGCGGGAAGCTCCAGGGCGCCGTCTAGCTCGACCAAGAAGCGACGCAAACCACCAAATGGCATGCCGTCGTGTCGTGTCCGGATACTGGATACTGGATCCTCGCCTGAAGACCCCTGCCCAGTGGAGACGGCCGTGGATGATCGGGCCTATGGTGTGCATTCGCCCTCTTCCAAACAGACGCTTCAGCTCCGGCTCAGCGGCGCTACCACACGCAGCCTTGCCGAACGAAGCCAGAGTGACGGGCCCTGCATGAGCTGCGTGTGCCAGGGATCAGCCCCAGGGACCAATGGCAGCCCGCCGTGGCCTGCAGATGCATCGTGGGTTTTTCAGAAGCCGAAGACGTTGTTTCTTGGATGATGCAAGTCAAATGCAAGAGGCAAGTTCTGGAGAGACACCCGCTGCGCCCTGTCATTTGTCCAACGCCGGCCTAAGCCGTTCGGGAGGGAGATTTTTTAGAGGCAGTGCCCGCCAACGCTTCCTTCCTTGCCTCTGTTTTCTTTCCTCTTCCTTTTTTTCGGCCGTCTTTTTTGCTTCCACTCCATCGCAGAACTGACAAGATTCACAAATCCAAGCTACGCCTCGAATTGGCAATGCGGATGATCCAGAGACACGTCACCGAGCCCGTGGTTGGCGTTTGCTTCTCCCAAGTCACTCTGCAGGCTTCGAGGCGCTGCGCCCGATTGGCACCCGTCGCTGGCTGAACTCAGTCCTTGATCATCGCCCGATGATTCACGGCAAGGGTCACTTGCAATGTTGCATCTTTGTCTCTCGAGTCCCGACGACGGCAAGCATCCAGATCGGGGGGCTATGATTGGAGTTTGCATCTGAGACGAGGCTGCTGCCTACTCGACGCCGTGGACACGCAGACTCACCTTGCCCAAAGTAACTCATCGTAGCCATGGCCCTGTTGATGCAACTCCAGCTGAATACATGGCTTGGCAGATGCCGATGAATCATCTCATCGTCTTTGCTTACGGCTTTGTAATGAGGCCATGTCCGTACGCGTGTCAGGATGGATCATTCAGCTATCATCAAGAAAGCTTAACAAAGACACCGGCATGACTGCTATTCAGAACAGACATTGACTCATAGGTCAACCAATACATTCATTGATTGTAGGCAGCCGGTCTAAGGGAGGGAGAAAAAACAAACAAGATGGGGGAAGGGAAGAGCCAAACACTGCAACGTTGCCCTCGACATACCAGACTCGGCCAAAGAGTCGTTGACCACTTCTAGCCCTATGCCAGCATCAGATATCGAGCCTTGGACATTATTAATCGCGTTCGTCCTAGTACATCTCCAATCTTGGCCATCCTGATGCCTCTTTTTCTCTAGTTACCTCAATCTCCGAGCAGGGCGTCGAGTTGGGGCGAAGACCGTTACACTAAGCAGCAGCATGAACTCAGGGGAGTGAATTTGTCCATCACTCCCATCACCCTCACCCCCCTTTGTCTACTAATTTTCCACACAGAGCCACTCTAAGTTATGGATTCTATTTGGCTGCAACCGCTTTTGCCCAGAAACGATACGCCCTGTTTCGACTGCGCTGTCAACCACGCGGCACACCCTCATATAAACGCCACCGTGACAGCAACGTCCAGCCTCAGCCAATGGCATCCCAAAAGCGCCCATCACATAGTGAGATGGGGACATCCACAAGGCGATTGCCCTGTTTTCTCCATCGAACAGCTTGAATCTTGTGCAATAACGAGCCCCCTGCTAGCAAAAGCCCCCTCCTGGTGATTCAGCCCCCAAACAACGCGGCTTCTAACTCTATAGAGCGATGTGTGGCTTTCTGTTGGTGACCTATGATATGCAGTATTTGGTGAGGGCATTGTTGGTAGTAACGTTCCGCAGTGAACCCTCCGAGTACTACGCAAGGGGAGGTGATTACGGGATATAAGGTACAGCATTTCCGCTCAGGGGCCAGCATACAACGGCGCCAAACCTGAACCCGAGATTTAGGAGAGACATCTTTGTGTTTTTAAGCTTCCCTTGCATACAATTGCCACCGTCTTTATTTAAAATTATGACATCTTGGCAAAAATACTCTACTGTTAAAATGGGACGGAATTTGGTCTGGAGCAGTGGATCTTAAGCCGTGAGTATACAAGAATTATTTCTCAAAACAACTAGCCTACAATCATCCAACTCTTACACTACTCTCCAATTTTATACTTTCTATTTCTATGATCTCCATTTTTATACTCTCCATTTTTATACTCTCCATTTCTATGATCTCCATTTTCTATACTCGCTATCTCTATACATTGTAACATCCTACGAGCACGATTTTATGACCTCCATTTTCTATACTCTACTCCTATACAGTGTCACATTTTACAAACACAATTCTACATTCTCCATTTTCTATACTTCCCATTCCTATACGATGTAATATCTATCTTACAAGCACAATTCTATGATATTCAATTAGACATAAAGTCATCTTTCGTCTCATCTACCAAATACATACTACCTACCTCGTCTCATCCACCAAATGCACACTACCTACCTATGCAGCTAACACATCACGACGTGTACCTATAAACGTCGGCTTAATCTAAACTGCTCGCCACCGACAGCCAGAAGCATGCTGTATTCGTCTCAAACAATGTAATCTCCCCTTGATCCATATCAGCTGGGAAGCATCAAAACTTTCTTTTACGAGCTTACATTGGCCACGCCAGGAGAGATGAATGTCTCACCCGCCGCCCTATCGCCATGAACCAAGGCGGCAATAGTTAGCCACATCTTGGGGTTACACAAAGCTTAAAGAATATGCAAACCACTCCGATTCGAGAGTTGGAAGATCAATATTTGGGCCAGCGGGTATTATTGAGCCTATTTAAAACAGTATAGTTTATTCACAAAAGAAGGGGCTTGCATCTAACAATTAACCCCGTTGAAAACAAAAAAGTTTTTATTCCAACCACTAGCGGCTGAGAGCAATACCAAAAGATCGGAAACATTTACTCCTCCTCCATGGGAGCCTCCTCCTCATACTCATCACCGTCATCGGCGGTAGCATCTTGGTACTGCTGGTACTCGGAGACGAGATCGTTCATGTTGGACTCAGCCTCAGTGAACTCCATCTCGTCCATACCCTCGCTAGTGTACCAATGCAAGAAGGCCTTGCGGCGGAACATGGCACTGAATTGCTCACCAACGCGGCGGAAAATTTCCTGGATAGCAGTAGAGTTGCCGACAAAGGTGGAGGAAATCTTGAGACCCTTAGGGGGAATAGAGCAGAGGGCGGTTTGAATGTTGTTGGGAATCCACTCGACGAAGTAGCTGGAATTCTTGTTCTGGATGCTGCGCATCTGGTCCTCGACCTCCTTCATGGCAACCTTTCCACGGAAGATGGTGGAGCAGGTCAGGTAGCGGCCATTGCGGAAGTCAGAGGCAGCCATCATGTTCTTAGGATCCAGCATCTGCTGGGTCAACTCGGGAACGGAAACAGCGCGGAAAGAATGCGCGCCAGGGCTGGTAAGGGGCGCAAAGCCCACCATGAAGAAGTGCAGACGAGGGAACGGCACCATGTTGACGGCGAGCTTGCGAAGGTCGGAGTTGAGCTGGCCAGGGAATCGGAGGGAGGTGGAAACACCGGACATGACGGCAGAAACCAGGTGGTTCAGGTCGCCGTACGAGGGGTTAGACAGCTTCAGGGTCCTCATGCAGATATCATACAAGGCTTCGTTATCGATACAGAAGGTCTCGTCCGAGTTCTCAACCAACTGGTGCATAGACAGGGTGGCGTTATAAGGCTCGACAACGGTATCCGAGACCTTGGGAGAAGGAACGACGGAAAATGTGGCCATCATGCGATCGGGGAATTCCTCACGGATCTTGGAGATCAGCAGGGTACCCATACCGGAACCGGTACCACCACCCAGGGAGTGTGTAATTTGGAAACCCTGAAGGCATTCACAGTTCTCAGCCTCGCGACGAACGACATCGAGAACCTGGTCAACCAGCTCAGCACCCTCGGTGTAGTGACCCTTTGCCCAATTGTTACCAGCACCAGACTGGCCGAAAACGAAGTTGTCAGGGCGGAACAGCTGGCCAAAGGGGCCGGAGCGAACGGCGTCCATGGTACCGGGCTCGAGATCGACGAGAACGGCACGGGGGACATATTTGTTGCCGGAAGCCTAAAAGGGGCAATGTTAGATCTCGACGTCTAGACAGCGCTTGAATCAGGCGAATGCTGGTGGAATCTACACACCTCGTTGAAATAGACGTTCAGACGCTCGAGCTGCTGGTCGGAAGTACCACCGTAAACACCGCTGGCGTCAAGGCCGTGCTCGCCAGAGATGGTCTGCCTATAATGATTATGAGTATCCGATTCGTCGAAAACGCGTCGCTTCGAGATTCCCGTCGCCGATCTCTAGAGGGGAACATACCAGAAGGCAGAACCAACTTGGTTACCCTGAGGAAATTGTCAGCATCGCGATGGTCGCGTTTTTGTGCGGGGGGCAGCGCCCAAGGAGGGGCAAAGGGATAAGTAACTTACACACTGACCGGTCTGGAGGTGAACCTATAGCGAGGAGAAGAATACGTTAGCTTGTAATCTTTACATCACGCGGATATAGGCATCTTGATTCTCAGTCTGGGCCACCAAATTGAGAGCTCGGGTGCCCATTGAAGACGGGTGGGCGCGTGAGAGAAAGCTCCCAACGCCAGCTCTCAAGGTGGGGGGAAAGGGACCAAAACAAACTCACAATCTCACGCATTTTGAAGACTGGGCGATGAAGCTAAAGAAAATAGTTTGTATTAAAAGGAGATAGGAGAATCGAGTTGCTGCAGCTTCAGATGCGAGGAAATGCAAGAGGTGGGAGGTGTAGAAGAGGAAGAGAGGGAGGAGTTGGGTAATAAAAAAACGGCCAGTCGAGGCCAGTCGGCGCGGCAGGCAGTCGCAAAATCAACAAAGCAAAAAATAGAGAAAAATAAATAGAAAATTAGTGCCATTTTGGGAATAGTGTATGACGGGATGATCCGGTCTAGCGCTCCAGTTGTCGAGGGGCAATTGGAGCTAGTCCTAATCAGGAGCTGCCAAAATGAACACCGTCCCCAGCTCAACCGCAGCACAATTTCCAAGGGGAAATTCTGTGCTAGACTGTCCTACCTGGTTTAGGGGTTCGTCATCAGGGGCAATTTTCTTCGCTCTGAGAGACTCAGTGCTTTGTGATGCTCTGTTGCTATTACTGTCTCTATATCTTGTCACTGATCTTCTTTCCAAACTACACGGTTGAACCTCTTCGGTCGTGATTTGACATCACTCAAAATGCATGCATACGGCCCTTACTAATGGAGTGCCAACGTCTCATACGAGTCCCAAGGCACCTATTTACCGTACAGTAGCTTGACAGCTCCGTGCCCAATTATTGCCTAGTGGTCGCTTGATAATCACAATACCACCAGACGCCCAATCAAACGCGACTCTGCTTTATTAAACACTGGATAGCGCCTGACTTTGCTAATAAAAGCTGCGTCTTCCGCTGCCCCCTGCTCGCCCTGTTCGAGAAGCCCTCGCCTCCACCAGCGGGGCCCATATCAAATCCCAATTACCGCCTCATATCATCTGCTCTTTGTGCCTCCCTGGGCATCAGCACCAGCATAGGCTTCCACGAAATTGCCATTTTAATGGTCTTAGGCGGGTCATCTCGACCCGAAATACGGAGAAGTAGAGCCGCGGCAGTGCTCACTATCATATTCCCCGGACAGTCTAAGAGTCAGCTTGTGGATTAAGACTGTCTGTCACATGAGCTACCACTACGAATAACCTTGACTTCTCCTTTACCCGGTTGCTTGGATCCTCACCGTACGGTCTGTCCTACTCAATGCAACTGTATTTCTCGGCTACGATTACGAGAGTGGCAATGCCGTATTATTACATGTGCTCAGTACTCGTATGAACACGGAGTAATACTCTATTTTGTGTAAAGTGATCAGTATTACGGCTGCCTCAAATAATCCTGCTGCCTCCCTAGGCAACCTTTTTTCCCCTTTACAGAAACAAGATTATACGCTTTAATTTTCCAGAATACTCTAGGCATTCGTTTAGAAACAAGAAAACCGTCATGGTCTATCAGCACTAGAAAGGCATCAATTTTTTAACTTTTCTTGCCGAATAGGACCGAATCCCAACAATGCGGCCTTCTGACGGTTGCCTGAGGCCGTTTGGTTTGGCAGACAATTGACGTCTCTAACGTTGCTTCATTAATCCATCTATGCGATTTACTTAATCCTTCTCAGCAATGGCCTGTAATCTCTCCTCAATCTCGTCCTCGGTGAGCTTTCTAAAACCAGGGTCCGTGCCCTCTTTGCCATCCGCCCGAGGTCCGCCGACAATACCAATCTCAATCTCTCCCTTCTTGAAGTCCATGCTGAGAACTGTGCTCAGCGTTGTGATGGCCAGCTCGACAACCTCTTCCCAGGATCCCTCGGCATGCTCCTTGTTTCGTAGCTTCTTTTCCAGGTGGTTCATAGCCTCCTGTTGTTTGGGTCCGGCGGCAGTGCCCTTGTAGCCGATGAAATATCCGGCCGGATCGCACTTGAACAGCTGGGGTCCCCGCTCTTCGTCTAGGCTGATGATTGTGGTGGCAACACCGTAGGGTCGCATGTAGGCCTAGTAGAAAGCATCAGTGACGTAGTTCCTAAGGTTTATCGGATAGCAGGGGTTGTCCTTACACGCTGGGTGTACACTTGGCTGATGTTGGCCAGTCGCTTGGCCAGGACGTCAGCTGGCATCTCATAGCCGTACTTGTATCGAAACTCTGCAGCTTCTGATTGAGCACGCTGGGAAAATGCTCTGGCATCTGCGATAGAGCCTGTGATGACGCATCCGACGGAGGGCGAGATTTGGAAGATGTGGGAGACAGATGAGGGGTCGATCAGTTTATCCTGCAGTCCCAAGATCAGTCCATGTCACAAGGCGTTCTGAGGCCAAAATACGTACGGGAACCTTCTTTTGTGACAAGACTACGGCGCAGTCCTTGCCTCGCAGGCCTACAGACATGATGTTTGCGGCTGTGATTGCCTTGAAGGCATATTCTGTGTTGGGGACGTCAGTCGGGTCGGCTCAGGCTGACTGTCTGGGTGCGAAGGACGCAGATCGATCCATGCATTCGGATCGGCCTTGCTAATCGGAGATTTCAACTTACCGACTTGGTACAGACGACCATTGTCGGCAAAGATGGTGATGTGTCGGTCGTATGCGCTGGCTAAGAAAGTGTTGCAAGTCAGTATGGCGTATGGCGGGGAGAGCTGGCATGGGCCCAGACGAACCAGACATGGTGACGATATGTTGGCCCTATCTAGGGCAATGTCGAGGAGATGGATTCACAGAAGCCGTTAGAAGCTGCCTTGGATCAGGTCCGAAGCGAGGGAATTGCAAAGTTCAAGATGTCGTCGATATGGGCCAGTAGCTCTACAGGCCGTCCTCGTACGCGTTAGCACAGCTTGCCTAGAGCACTGGGAGCTTGTCTGGGAAGGCTGAGGTTGGAACCTTACGTAATCTTGGAGCCTGAGGCGCCAGCAAAAATACACCCCACTCCAGGCTCTAACCTTTACAGGTACCTAGTACAGAGTAGACGCGGTGACCAATATGCAACGGTGGAGACAGAAAAAAAACCGGCGGGGCATCTTATCGAGCAAGCAGAAATCAAATAAGAGATCAAATGCGCGCGAACAACTTCTCCGGGAGATCGATTAGTTCCTGATTTACGATTGCAGCAAGCCATTGGGGACCTGCATTGGCTTGTTCCGCACCAGAATCGCCTCGTTTTTCGATTTCAACAGCTGAGAGCCTCCTGCTGTCGAATTGTCCAACGCCAAAAGAGCTTGGCTCCAACCACACGCGACTAGAGCCCAATTGACGATCTTTTTGCGACTCAAAAGCCATATTTTCAAACGTTTTGACCACGACAGAAAGACTTTTTTTCACACATACCATCCAACATGGTGTCCTCAGGCGACGGAGCGACGGCTCGTGCGCCGGCCTGGAAACGATTGGGCCTGAAGCTCAAGCAGTCTTCCGCCCCCGAGGCAGCAAATGAAACCCTGCAGGTTGGGCATCCAAGCAGTAGCAGGACCCAGCAAACCCAGTCGATGCCGTCCAAGCGGAAGCCCGAAGCCCCGCCAGCGGGCGAACCTCTGTCGGCATTGAAAAAATCAAGGAACGAATCGCAGCCTGCGGTTCCTAGCCCTCAGCTGAAAAGGAAGAAGTCTGTCACGTTTGGCGAGACGCCCACCAAGAGCGGCAACGACGCCAAGAAACCTGTCGACAAACCGCAACCCAAGAAAGCAAAGGTCCCTGGCAAGAAGCAAGCTGCTAAGGCCAACTCTGCTAACCCTGCGGACATCAAGCCTGCGCTTGAGTACTTGAGTCTGTGGAATTCGGCTCGAGATTCGTGGAAGTTTAACAAGAATCACCAATCGACCCTCATCAAGTTCGCCTTCGATCCTATACTCTTTCCTTCCGCCAACATTGACACTTTCTACAAATACATCCGTGATATCAAGGGCTTCGTTCGCACAAGACTACAAGAAACTGCCATGGAACTGCGGACAAAGGACAGCACGGAAGGGGCCGCGGGCTTCCCACAGGGTTCAGTCAACCTTGTGGAGAAGCAGATCAAGTATGACCAGCTGCTTGCCCAATTGCTGCATTCACAGACCGGCCGGAAGAGAAAAACCTTTGACGAGCAAGAATACCGAACATCGTCAGAGGACGTTGATGATGTCATCACACGTGTGATTAAGCGCATGCGGGCGGAAATGGTTCTCGACCAATTATCTGAGGGCGAGGAGACCGATGCCAGCGAGACAACCACCACGACGGTTTCTTCTGGAAAAGTGAGCGTTGCCGAGAGCAACACCACCAAGGCTACCGAAGGCGACAGCAAGGTGAAATTGAGTGATGGACCGAGCAAGCGGAAGAGAAAGCTGCGTACCAATGTCGACGACAGCAGCAGCTCTTCCGAGTCGGAGAGCGACTCAGATGCGAGCAGCAGCAGTTCCTCGGATGACTCTGACTCCGAAGATGATAATGATAATGATATGGAAGTTGATGCCGGCAACGAATCCTCCAGCAGCTCGTCTTCCTCATCGTCATCCTCATCTTCCCAGTCTGAAGATGGTTCCGACTCGGATGACGAAACCTCAGACGAAGAGTAATAGATGTTACGGCGCTTCTTCATCTTTCCTTATAAACCATGGCGATTCGGGATATGGGCAAAAGTTTTTTTATTATGTACAGTGTCAATTTTCTTTTCATCTTCTTGATCGAATGGGTTATGTGTAAGCTGTTTGCATGTGGTCATACCACATAGGGGGAGATTATATGATACCTGGGATGGGATTCTCAAGTTTAAATGGTCTTTTTCTTTTCTTTTTCTTCTCAAGGTTCCATTTACGCTTTATTGTGTGTACGCATATATGTATCATTAGAGAGCATGAGCGCTGGATAGACTCCCTCAAGACATAATGAGCACATGAAAAGATACAAAAGCAGGAAGCATTGATCTCATAAATTCCTTTCTCTCAGTGTCTAGGCATACAACTTGGTGAAGCCCTCCTTCGGCGGCTGCAGCCAATTCCTCTCATCATACGTCCTTCCCTCGCCCTCAATGATGTGAAACGTGTAAATGATACGGCCCTTTGGACTCGTGTTCCTCTCGCTCTTATGCAGCATGTTGCCATGAATCAAAACCAAATCACCCGCCTTGACCTCACCAGGGATGTACTCCCCATCCAGCTGCTCTCCGCCATACTCCTCTCCAGGAGGAAACTTGAGCCCATCATTGTCCACAATCTCCGTCCCTGCGCCGCCCGCCTTGCGCACCAGCCTCTTCTCCACGGGCGCCCAACGATGAGACCCCGGCAAGAAGCTCAAACACCCATTCTCCAGCGTCGCATCCTCCAGCGCATACCAGAAGCCCACGGCCGACGGCGCGCTCGTGTACAAAAACGTCGAGTCCTGGTGCGGCGGCACCGCGCCCCCGATCTCGGGCTGCTTGCAAATCACCATGCTCTGCAGACACCGCGCATCCTTGAACCCGAGATCACGAGCCACAGCCGCAGGACTCACTTCGCCCGCGGCCCGCGTCGACGCCTCGTCAATGAGCCGCGCAAACGGCGGCGAGTGCACGTGCAGGCCGTGGCCGATCTTGTTGACGGCGCGCTCCTTGGGCTTGGTCAGGTTGCCCGCGTCGTCAAAGGCGTCCTCCTCGAAGAAGAAGCGGATCTTGTCGCCCGAGGTGAGGAAGTAGTCGTCGCCCACGTGGTCCGACTTCTCGCCCGTGGAGAAGCGAGTCAAGGGATGGTCCTTGAGGGAGAAGCCCTCGAGCAGGCCCTTTGTTTCGCTGAGGAGCGAGGAGACGGTTTCTGGCTTGAGGGCGTTGCGGATGATGAGATAGCCGTCTTTTTGAAAGGCCGAGAGTTGCTCGGGAGTGAGGCCGGGGGTTGGTTCAGCCATGGTGAAGATGCGGCAAAGGGGAGAGAGACTACGGAGAGGTAAAAGGTGATAACGAAGAAAGAAAAAGAGAAAAGAGACACAGAACAAAAGATCCAGGTAAAATTATAAGCGCCTTACGGGCATCGGCGAACTTTTGATAATGAGTGTGCGTGTAAGTGTCTCTAAGTGGGGTGATATTGCCTTTTGCTCCATGTTTTCCATCAACCCCGCCGGAAGCCGCTTCGTCTCATCCGGGGCTTCACTCCGAGAGTCGGACTCCGCCGACGGCCCTGGAAGAGATTCAAATACAGCAACTCTAGCCAATGAGGATCGTGGATTACGAGGTTTGATACACGGGGCTTATAATTTGATCGCGAATATGTCTTGTATTATTATATCGCAACTGTATGTGAAGCACAGCAACATAACGCCACAGCGTCAGACTCTCAATTCAGCCAACCGTGTGTTTTGACAACTCCCCAGCGCCAAAGCTATAACACCAAATGTCCAGATTCCAATAACGAAGAATGAGAAGTTTAAAAGATGAAATCAATAATCCAGTGCCGCCCGATGAAAATGAACCAAACCGAATGAGCAAAGCCGTAAATCGTGTAAAGGCGAGACAAACTCAAGCATTAATGGGGTCGTTAAGAAACTCGTAGCCTTCCTCTGGTGGCAGCAAATAAGCAGATACAGCCAGGCCACCGGCAGTGATCAAAGAGAGCGCAGCGCTAACCGTGCCAAGATACCACGAAACATCCAGGTTCCATCCCGGAACGGTAAACTGATCATCATGGTCGTACAAGTATGCCTGTGGTGTGAAACGTCAGTCCCCGAGCCCGCTGCAACAGTACACTCTTATCTCTACATACCACAATGGAGATAATGATAAACTCGACAACAGAGACGAGCGTCAGTAGAGCAGCGACAAACGGCCAGCCCGTCTCGCGTCTATACTTTCCGCCACCCATGACGATTGCAAAAGCAATCAGACTGCCCAGGCACAGAACAATGACAAACGAGGCCATGAAGCCCACCGTCCTCCACATGGAGCAAAAGTACCGCTCGCCATACTGACACAGCTCCGTGGACGGGAAATCGCGGCAGTGGGGGTCGTCCAGGCTGGAGCAGCTCTTGTGCAGCCCAATGTGCTTCTCCAACGTCTCGCCTTTGGTCGTTGTCACCGAGTACGAAACCCAATGGGGCTCGGAGACGGAGGCGATTATCATGGCGGTGACTGTGCGCTCGAGTTAGTCCCGTCTTTCACTGCCACGTAAGTGACAAAAAGGGGCTGCAGATTTTTGCTTGGCGATTGATGCCATCGTGACCAAAGCTTCAGAGCTGGAGCTCGCCAGTATGGGGTGGCCATTTTGATGACGTACCGGCAACAAAGGCCACGAAACCCGCCGTGTACACGTAGACCCGGGTCATGACTGAGGCAACAAGACGTATCGCGGGCTAGTTTCTTAGTGAGGGCCGACAAAAGAAAAAATCGTAGGATTTCTCTTTAGTAGAGAACAGGTGTCGAGATGGGAATTGAGCAATGAAATGAAGGAGAGGCTGCCTGGCCCGATTGAGGCTGTGGTAGATTGCGGTACCTGGCAAGGAAAAGCAGGCAGCTGAATTAAGGTAAGCGGCACACAGCTGCAGTTAGTGCCTTAGCAGAAGGTCATACTATTTTATATAGAGTCCTGTTAGACGCCTAGCATAATTCACCCTACTTGGCACCTTTGGCTGCCGCTCCCTGCCATCTCCATGCTAGTCCACCTGCAAATGACGAATGCGACACCTCATCCATTTTGTATGACGCTCGCAACTCCCATCGCCTCCAATGAAAGCCCGTCATGCGACACCATCTGCATCAACCGCATCTCCTCCAAGCTGCTATTCGTCATTGCAATGTCTTACACTGCACAAGAGCCACATCGATAAGAGGCACGGGACACAATGCGCGATAACAGACAAGATAACAAGCCAAGCTCAGATGTGCCCAGGCCACTGTCATCACGCCTTCGCGTATCCACCAGCGCTGTGGCCAAAGGCTATATCATGACTCATATCAAGGTTCCATATCACCAAAGAAAAGCAATTTGGCGCAGTGGAAGCGCGCCGGGCTCATAACCCGGAGGTCGCACGATCGAAACGTGCAATTGCTAAATGGTATCCTTTCTTTTTTGCTTCTTTTGCGTTGTAATTCTTCGATATGTCTTCTTGTAATTCCCCTCGTCTCTCGTCGTTTTCTCTCTTTTTTTCTTTCTGCTGCAAACTGCCAATGACCTGCATAAAGTATTGGGTACATGCGATGAACCCCTCATCCTCTATAAAATGCATGTAGAATGAACCTTTGTTGCAGCAATACCCGCTGTTCCCCCAAGTCCCCGCGATGATTTAGTGCAACAATTCGGTCTCCCTTCCGTAGCCGTTCCGAACCGCCGCCCCTCCGGCATCGCTATCGGGCTTCAATCTAGTAGGCAAGAAGGTAGCTAGGCTATTATCTCACCTCACCTCATCATCGCCAGCCGTACTTTTTACTCTGTCCCCTCCGTCATGCGAACATCTCTCAAGAGAATCGGACTGCCAATACTCCAAAGCTCCAGATACCTCTTCAAGCCCCAAGCCTCCTTCGCACCCCTCCTCCGCTCCTCATTCCTCCGCAAGATGTCGTCGGCTCCCGCCCCGGTGCTCAAGAAGCCCATCAAGATCTCGTGCATCCAGCTTGCCTCCGGCGCCGACAAGGATGCCAACCTCAAGCACGCCGCCGAAAAGGTCGCCGAGGCCGCCCAGTCCGGCTCCAAGCTCGTGATCCTGCCCGAGTGCTTCAACTCGCCCTACGGGTGCGACTACTTCCCCAAGTACGCAGAGACGCTGCTCCCGTCGCCGCCGTCAAAAGAACAGTCGCCTTCGTTCCACGCCTTGTCCGCCATGGCCAAGGAGAACAACGTCTATCTCGTCGGCGGCTCGATCCCCGAGCTGAATCCCGAGACCAAGAAATACTACAACACCAGCCTGACGTTTGGTCCTGACGGCAAGCTGCTGGGCACACACCGCAAAGTCCACCTTTTCGACATTGATATCCCCGGCAAGATCTTCTTCAAGGAGTCCGACGTCCTCAGCGGCGGCAACAAGCTGACCCTCATCGACTTGCCCGAGTACGGCACCATTGCCGTCGCCATCTGCTACGACGTCCGTTTCCCTGAGCTCGCTACCATCGCTGCCCGCCGCGGTGCCTTTGCCCTCATCTATCCCGGCGCATTCAACCTCACCACTGGTGCCCTGCACTGGCGCCTGCTGGCTCAGGCCCGCGCTGTCGACAATCAGATCTACGTGGCCCTGTGCAGCCCTGCCAGAGACATGGGCGCCAGCTACAACGCCTGGGGACACAGCTTGATTGTCAACCCAATGGCCAAGATCTTAGTCGAGGCCGAGGAGACCGAGACGATTGTCCAGGCGGAGCTGGTGGGCGAGGATATTGCAGAGGCCCGGAAGAACATCCCGTTGAACAACCAGAGAAGATTTGATGTATATCCTGATATTAATCAAGGCAAGATCTCGTTTGACGAGCTATAAATGATCTGGGCATCATACAGAAAATAAAGAATAAACAAAGCAGTAAAATAATAATTGATCATGATTCCGATACAATGACTGGAAAACGTATTATGTTATAAGAGGGCAATGTACTGGACTCTCGCATCTTGCTTATCACAAACGGGTAGTACGCAACACTCTTCATGAGAAAATCGATATATAAAATCTTGTTTTATATCTTTTCTACATTTAGTGTAGATCTTCCCATGTAGCGCTCAATCCTTTCCAGGACAGCTATCAGTCTAAGATATTTTCTTTCGTAAAGCCATTGCCCATCAGTCAAGGAGAACCCGCGTCCCCTCTCTTAATTTTCCCTTTTTTCTTTCGTTTGATCCAAACGCTCTCATTCAATAAAAATCAACACAAGTGTCTTTTACCATCCCTTACTGCAGAGCCTTCTTGGCAAAGTTGGGCAGGACAAAGCTGGCCTTGTGGATCTCAGAGTTGTAGTAGCGCAGCTTCTCGTCCTCCTCCTCCTTAGTCCAGCTGCGCAGAGGAGCCTTGACGTCGCGGGTGGCGTCCTTGCAGCAGACCATGAAGCCAATCTGGCCGGAGGGGTAGGTGGGGATGGTGGTGTAGGCGTACTCGGCGACGGGGAAGACCTCACCGCAGTCCTTCTTAAGACGGGCGATGAGAGGGAGGTGGAGCCAGGGGCTCTCGGCTGGTTGAAACACAAACGTTAGCTGCTTGTTCAATCGAATAATGAAAAGGGCTCGGGAATTCTGGCTAAGCGAAAACGCTTCGCCCTGTGTGTTTTCCTTTCCTGAGACAAAGTCGCCTTTCTTGGAACTACCAAGAGGCTCAATTGAGAAGGCAGCACTAGCTCTGGCAGCCCCTAGGGAGTCGGACACTGATGCAATCACCAAAGCTGATTTCAAAAGCAAGAAACACAGCTCGAGTCGCTTCTAGCAGGCCGGCTACATCCTTTGGGGGCTGCTCGCCTTCTCAAAGAAAAAGAGACATACAACCTTGGGTAGTGATGACACCTCCGTCACGGAGAGCGTCGTGCAGGAGCTGGAAGTAGGGCTTCTGGAACAGGCTCTCGGCGGGGCCCTCGGGGTCAGAAGAGTCAGTGATGATGACGTCGAAGGTGTTCTTGTAGTCGTCGAGGAACTTGAAGCCGTCGCCAACGTGGGTCTTGGACTTGGGGTGCTCAAAACCAACGGCCATGCCGGGGAGGTACTGCTTGGACAGGCGGATGACAGCCTCGTCAATGTCGCAGAGGATGGCCTCCTCGACGCAGTCGTGCTTGACGACCTCACGGAGGACACCACCATCACCACCGCCAATGACGAGCACCTTCTTGGGGTTGGGGTGGGAGTTCATGGCGAGGTGGGTGATCATCTCCTGGTAGGAAAACTCGTCGCGCTCAGTAGCCTGGACGACGTTGTCGAGGACGAGGACATTGCCGTAGTCGGTGGACTTGAAGATGAGCACGTCCTGGTACAAGCTCTTCTCGTGGTGCAGCACCTTCTCGACCTTGAGGGTCATGGCCTGGCCGGGCCACATGTCGGAGATTTCGCGGTACCATCCATCTATAAGGTAGCACCAGCAGTTAGCATCAGCTTCGCGAGGTAACGGTATAGGTCCAATCAGGCGTTGACGTCGTTTTCACATAGCAGGCCTTGGGATCATAGAGACCCCGCCATGACACTTTTTTTTTCTTATCTCGATAGGTCTTATCAAGACACCCGGATGAACAGGCAGCTTGCCAGATTCTCGAGCATTGTACAACGCTAGCCTCGCCCATGTACTCAGGGAAGCGGACAAATGAATCCATCCTCCCATCGCCATGCCGATCATGGCCATGGGAGGGCAGTTGGAATAAAAATTTCCAAGGCAGGGCGGGGTATGGTAGAGAGATCTTTGGATGGGATTTAGCTACAAACCTTGGATGGTGGGGTGAACAATTTCGTCAGACATTGTGTTTGTTGTATGGAAACAGCGAAAAGATGGGAAACGGGGTATCAAAGTGGAATGAAGAAAAGTCGATGAAGGAGGAAAAAAGAAGAAGAAAAAGGAATCAACGTCAAGGGAGGAAAAGTCGGGAGAGGAAAAGCAGGGAGCCGAGCGCCTACAGAGGCATGGAACAGACCGGTCGCAATTGGGTTTGGCTTTGGGTTTGGTGGGGTGAAAAATTTTGGCGCACTTTTTGCCAACTGGAGACGGAGAGCAAGAGCCTGGCTGTGTATCGTGCGAGATGCAGTGCCACGAGGACAAACTGCCTGAATCATGTCTGTCCGTATGGCGGTCCGTCTTTCCAATCTAGTGCTCCCTCTTGTTTAATAAATATCAATATCATGGTAGTTTTGGAGATCAACGAAAAAGATCACAGGTACCTCCTCTGCTTGTGGTGCTACCATCAGTCTACTTTGCTGCACAGCATGACGTCGGGAAGCTTCGAGCTAGCCGAGACCAGCAATTGGGCTCCAGCTTGTCTACGGAGCTGCTGATTGGCCACAACGCCTGGTTCCAGAACCGAAACGGTATCTCTCTCAGGTACCTTTATTAAGCTGCGGAACGGGGCCATGTACCTGGAGAAGGAGAAAAAATTGGTAGATGACTGGTTGGCGAGTTCCGCCTTCAACAGCCCTGAATCCACCAAACCTCCAGATTCTCAGGGAATTCCCCCATGAGGCAATTTATCACGCTACTCAGGCGTTGCAGACCTTTATGGAGTTCTTCACAGCAGAATATTGATGAAAGACTAGTCTCAATGTAGATACTAAATAGCATCTGTTACATTATACCCTAACAATGACCAGGTCGTCTGCCGAAGTCTCTCTCAGTATAGATATACTTCACAGTCCTCCAGCAAAAGGATGTTTGGAGACATCATATATGATCTCTATTCTTGTCACCCACAAGGTTACGGCAACTCATCAATGGGGGGAAAAGTTATTTTGAAGCACACAACCAAGGTGTATTAAGTATTTTAAGACGCCGTATTTTAAAGAGCCATAAAAGTGTGTAATTATAGCTTCCTTTCCTCCTCGACTTACAAAGGGTAAAGTCCACGTAGCCGTTATTATACGATTAATTGCTAAACCCAGTGACAACCTCCGCACAAGTCATACCTCTTTACAGCTATAGCTCTGCTGAGGCTTAAAGTGACTCACGATACAAGTGCCAATACATATTGAAGAAACGCACAGCGAGACACTGCACATACCATTCGCCAAAATAATGAGTGGCACAGCAACATGCAGAGTGTGGGAATATTTACTCACATACATAGACAGCCAAATTTATAATTTCTCTCACTCTTCAGCAGTATGGATACTAGGCATGGTTGCTACCACTGCTATCGCCATCGTTCTTCTAGTAGCTAATATTATCAGTGTGGGAGGCTTGAGTGCATGCCATTTGATCGGAACAAATGTATAGTCGTAGCTTTGGAACAGCCACGATTAAAATAGTAGCGTCACAAGTCGATATTTTAGAGCAACTATCCAAATTGTTTCCATGTCTTTACCGTATAATGGACTGCCATGGATATTGCTGGGGATTCGTCTTAACCTTTCCCATTGATAGATAAAAGCATCATCTTCGGCACTACGGCATCATCCGCTCCTTGCGAAGGTGACTGTCTTTCCAGAATCTCCTGGATATGGGTACTATGGCAAGCTCCATTTCTGAGAAAAGAGGTTTACAGTTTAAATTGGCTATACCATCTAGGTACAATATTACATCTATCATCGGTTTTTATACCTATGTGTAGAGCCACCTTTTCCAGACTCACAACCGATAGCGAATATGAGATTTCCGTAGGTAGTAGCCAACAAACAGTAAGGCCCGTTAGTATAGATCACAATAGCGATTCACTTCTTGCCTCAAGTAAGACAAAGCCGCCGATGGCTATAGTTGTAGCCGCAGCCTCCACGGATGTGCGGTTCCCCGATGGCTTAAGGTCTAGCAAAAAGCTTCAGGCGAGGGTTAGATGTGAGTCGATCGTGAGATACTCCTTCCTGAGGCTTTGCAATAGAGAATATTTGCCATGGAGAGAGAGAGATGACCCGTTGTCTTTAACATAAAATCTACCAGTAACTCGATAGTCGAGTGTCTTTTGCTGTTACTTTTGACGTTTCCTCTCATGTGGATAATATTGACAGGGATGTTATGTAAAGAATGTTTACGGGGTTATTAGGTCAGTAGACATATCTGATTGGATCATGGTAAGAAAGAACTCTAAAGAGCTACGTTGGGTATTCGTATTGGGGAAATAGAATAGTACAATGTTCTGGGTAGGGGGCAATATGAGGAAACCCGTTACGCATCTGATTTTATTTCCCAGCATCGAAACAGTTCTAAAGTCGGTAAATAACACCAGAGGTTTATGCCCACAAGACACAGCGGTTTTAACGAGTTGTTTTTGCCTTTGCCTCGGAGACACAAAGTTGGAAAATGGATGGGTCGTTCGATCCTACCCATGACGCTCAATGTGTACGTCTTTGCAGCACGAAGGTTTATCTTGCTACATATAAATGACTCAAACAGCAGTGAAAGTTATTTGATACACACGTTGTTGCAGTGGAATTATATATCGTTCCAGAGGTGCCTCGCATGATATCACGAGGACAGAATAGGCCGTCTCTGGGGAGGGAGGGATCGAACGAGGCGCCGCTTGGGGAGGCATGTCAATGTCTTCCCCGCGGGATTTGCCAAAACAGTCCAAAATGCCGATCTTTGGCCATTGTTAGAAATAACCGAAGTCGCATTGCAGTTGGTTCTGTCTCGAAGGGTGGGGGACCATGTCTTGTGTGGCATTGAAGGATCTATTAATGGAGGTAAGGTTATCTGTGCGCCACCAAATCGCCAAGAGATACTCATAGCCACCCTAACAAGCTGTATCATGCCATTAACTCAGAATGCTACTCAGAATGTTGTATTGTACAGTTCTATGGACATCCAAAGATGTTTGTTGGACTGTGCCTGTTTCCGAGTGTGCTCTGTAATTGTATTCACTGGTAATGCTCTAGGGTAGCTCAATTCTAGAGCAACAACTCGAGGTCTGACGATGATAATACTTGCCAACCACTCTAATCTACTCTCGTATTACAGGTAAAAATATATGTCTACTGAGATCAGGAATGCTAGGATTTGTATAATATTCCTCGGTTTTCTACCGTGAGTGTCAGTGCGCTGATGCGTAGCCACCACTCCCAGCAACACCACCAAAAATGCATGTTCACGATGGCAATCTACGGGACAACTAAGATACAGCACGTGTATGACGTATCGGACTCGGGGCATTTATTCCAACTGAATACTCCGTGCCCAGTCCGTGCAAAAATCTTTAATAAAGCTACCTACCTGATAAGTTGGCAAGGTAGCATCACTAAGCACCGATGAGACCGGCTCTATCAGCACCGAATCGCGCACAGCTGCCCATCGCGGAATCTCCAAGCAGAACTGAAATCCCGGTACACAGCCAGATGCGGAGTGTAACAGAGACCTACTGGATATTCGACTTGGCCGACCTAGGCGATGCCACTCCGTACCGCTCCATCGACACCATTTCGTACCTGGTCCAGAGACAAGGGACCCCCCCGTCTAGGCCTCCTCCCACGCTACAGACCCTTGCCATGGCGCCGATGTTTCAAATCAAACATGGCCCGCCATCGGCACACTAATCTTTTCTTTCTTTTTTCTTCAGTTGCCAACGGGGATGGAGCACCCGGTACCCTTTTTGACATGTCGTAAAAATGAACTGGCCAAGGGCACCTTGCGAAATTGCCACGCGGTTCTGGTGTCATTGAGCAAATGAAACCCCGGGCAGGCTGGGAGAAAAGCTGATAGATGACAACATGAAGTTGGCCAAGGCTCAAACCACTGTAACACGTCGTGTAGGTTGCACAAACTGTGGCTGTCTGTCTGGCTGTCTGTCATCTGGCCCCCTCATAACCTTTTGGGCAACTCAGATCTTGTGGACGCTGTCTGATGTCCTTGGTCAACTTCGCGGATAAGCAGCCGGCTTTCCACGGAATGCAACCGAGTCAAACGCCTATTCGATGCCAACCAGGAATCTTTATCGACACTAGAGCCAATGCGACCAAGCACGAGGTTGCTCCATGCCCAATGAGGCATTTTCATCTGGAGATTGTTACTAATAAGCTGCTTCGTGTGTGTACAAAGTTCAGTTGAGTTCAATTCGTTCTCATCTCATGTACGAGCGAGACACGGCACGGATTGCAATACGCTAGCTACTACCCTAGGCTGACGAGCTGCAGCCAGCGTCGAGATTGTCGTCTGGCAGATCGTTGTATGCAACGAATGCTGCAAAATGACTTGCATGCCACATGGACGAGGCTCTGTGCTACTGTATTGACTGAACCTTGGTATTGCACTGTGAAGTAGCATCATCCCAGAGCCTTGCTCCCTCTTCCCTCCCTGAACGAAGCTACCCAAAAATATCCTAGCAGCATGGCAGTCATGTGAAGTAAAATACGAGAGAGCCTCTTCCTCGTGCGAGCGGTGCAGGCGAGACAACCCAAAGTGCCGATCCAAGCTGCACTGCAACACCAAGTCCGAGAAGCACGAGGCTGCCGAGCATGTGCGACCAAGGCAAGAGTTGTAAAATCCCCGTTTGCGGCCGCCACCTCCTCCGATAGGAATGCAAATGACATGCGAGAGGCTTACCGATGCTACCGTGTACTCGTACGTGAATAAGCTCCCGCGAATGTGTTGAACCGGTTTCTCCTATTTTTTCTCCCCCCAACCGCTCCGTGCAAATCTCACGATATCAAAGTGATCGTCGCCGCTACACCTGACGCCGGCGCTGTTAGAATGAGCGCAACACAGTAGTCGCGGTAAGTCGTGCTAGTACGAGTAATAAGTACCTGCGCCGTGTCGTATGCCTCGTAATGTACGAGTAGGATTAATTGGAGGCTCGAACTAACAGAGACATCAACATGGCCGGCCCTTTGCTAGCAAGTTTGAACGAACTATCCAAGCTCCACCTAGCACGCGAAGGCGGAGAGCCTCCCCTGGCACGGGCCGTCCTTCGCCACGGTGATGCTTGCGAGTGTCTCTCGGTAGGGACGCTTTTCCCTTCCCTTTCCATTTTTTCTTTTCTTTTTTCTTCGTCTTTTCGGGATAATGCTGGCACGAGCAAGAGCATTACTCGTACAAAGAGAATGGAGAAATAAGAATAAAAATAGAAAGGCAGACTGGTGTTTCGCATTCTTGATAGCTGAGACGCTGGATGGACGATGCCCGCCGATCTGTATGTCTGCATTGATTGCATCCTGGGTCATCAATCAAATGTCCCATCCTTCCTTCGCCTTGGTGCCGAAACCAAGGAAAGGAAATGATACAGGACTACGGAGGCACTCTGGATGCATACCCGGATCAGCCATTCTCGTTCTGCAATCGCTAGCCACTAGCATTACCACTCCGTATTCCCTGAGGCAGCTTTTTGAGTCGGGTGGCGTAATGTCAACCGCAGTTGGCATGGGATCAATCCATTGACTGCTCTTAGCACCGGCTTTAGTGCCTCCCAAGTGCGAGCCTTGCGGGTGCTTTTGCGAATGGAATTCCCAAGGCGCGGCCTTTTGGCCTCTTGGTCGGCTCAGAGCGCAGCCGTCTGATGTTGTTGGGTAGCAGCGCGTAGTCGCAGCGCATGCTGGTAAGCATTTGGCGAGTTGTAGTCGTAAGCAGAATGGTTTGTTGTCTGCATGCTTATACAGGTAGGAGCTGGCCCATCTGCCGACGAGTGCGGTAGCATTGGTGGCGAGGAGAGCAACTTGGAGGGAGTCTGTGCTTGCGAATGAATGAAACCACTTTTTGCATCCATCTTACGTCCATCTGCCTCCATCTACAGAGTACGGAGGACGGAGTATCATCTCCCCTTTCTGTGGGCTCTTCTTCTTCTTTTTCAAAATTTTCTTCATCCTATTGACAACATCTTTTTGCCTCCGTCATGACATTTTGCTCCGCACGGCGGCACGCGCGCAGGGATTGCCCATATTCCATCAGGTCATGCCACGAGTCGTCTTGATCCGCCGTTCCGGTAGTTGGCAAAATGTCTCTTCAGCATTTGGTGTGGAAAAACGTGTGCGCCGCATGCAGGGACCACTAAAATGGAGTTGAAGATGAGGAGCTCCGTGGCACTCAGGTGGTAGGCCTAAAGCTACAGGAAGCCATGCGGAGTACGCACCCGGAGGTACTGTGTACCTGCGCTGCTGTCGAGATTGAGCAGCGGCTGGTACTCGCGACCTCGGGGGCGTTGGTTCCGCCAGTCTTGTTGAATACGTTTTGCCGCAAATGGCCGGCTCTGCCCTGGTATCCTCTACGGGCCGAACTGGAATCCAGATGAAGAATGAGCGGTACACTCTACTCCGCTGTCGACTCGGGATGAAGACCCAGAGTGTACCTCTGTGTGGGACAGCGATACAATAGCCGTGGACTAATAAAGCGTGCTCTCTGCCGATTCTCCCAAGTCTCTCTCTGCTTTATCAAGTACACACCCATCCCTGTCGAGTAGCATACAAGTATCTCCTAGGCCTGTCCACTACAAGCCCCTTATTCGCCCCCTGTAGCGTAGCGTCGAAGGACGCTAGAGTGTCTTGGTGTCTCGAAGAGAAGCTCGATGGCAGGCTCGGCCGCCGCAGGCACTAGAGACCCCCCGGTCATGCATAGAAAGAACCGCCAAGGGCCCCCATGCAAATGCCATGCTTCGGCAGCAGCTTGCTCAATACAGGTTGTTTAGACTGCTGCTGTAAGAAATCCATCCCCCCAAAGGCACAATAGGCCGTTGCAGTTTTGTCATCCCCGGCGCCTTTTGGACGGGGGACGGCAAAGGGTTTACTCTTGTCATTTTCTTCTCTTCTCTTCTCCTCGTACTGTACTTCTGGTCACCACTTTTCTGCCGAGTGCTAGTGCAGTTACTGTCTGGCAAGGTAGTGTAAGTTCAGTGTCGTTGGCTTGCTTGCTTGCTTAGTTGTACTTGAACCTTGCCTTAGTACTTGGTAGTTCAAACCTCTTTCTCCAAGCCCGTCTTCTCTTCTCCTCTCCATCCGTGCCCTGATCCTCACCCCGATCGACGACGGACGGCGACGATTGACGGACCCTACACAGCGACGGGCCGACAGGGACTCGAGATTGACAGGGGCCTTTTCGCGCAGCACAGAGACGACCGCGAAACAAAGGGGCGAAAGAGAGAAAGCCCGGGAAGCACCGCATTTCCCTCCCAATCGAACGTTGGCAGCACGGTAGCATTTTTGCTAAGCGACAATCTTGCCATTGCAAACTGACACGCCTTGGACGCACACACTTGCGCACACACGTCAAAAAAAGAAAAGACAAAGTAGCCGGTATTTCTGCCGCTACCCGTTGATTCAAGCCTTCTCCGCAGGCCGCCGCTTCCGTGAACGCGACTTCACGATCCGGCCGCCGAATCAGCCATTGCACATCACATACACCATTAGACCGTCACGACGGCCAATCCTTGGTCACAGAACACTACGATGTGCTTCGGCGCTCGGAACAAGAACGAAGATGGCGAGGCTCGCTCGCGGGAGCTGGACAAGGTCATCCGCCAGGAGGAGAAGCGCATGGCTAAAGAAGTCAAGCTGTTGCTGTTGGGTAAGTCTTGCATGCGATATACTGCCAAAACCTTTCCTTTTTCTTTTGCTTTTTTTCTCCAGCTTCAGCTGCTAGGGGAAAAGACAACATAGCAATGGACAGCAATGGAATGGATAAAGGCTTAGCATCAATTGCTGCTTTGGGATTGAATATGCTAACGCGCTCGTGTTTCTACCATCTATAGGTGCTGGAGAGTCTGGAAAGTCTACAATTCTGAAGCAGATGAAGCTCATCTATGCTCAAGGCTTCAACAAGAGCGAAAGACTTGATTTCAAGCCAGTCATCTTCAACAACATTGTCCAGTCATTCAAGACCATCTCCGAGGCTATGTCCGAGATTGGAATCGAATATGACAGCCCAGATAACGAGGTTTGTAATCACCACCGGGCCTCGGCCCCCTCCTTGTCGCCGCACAACCACTGCATGTCTCTGTATACGCTCCCAACTTCAACCCCGTGTTTGTGCTTGTGTTACGCTATCCGCGGATGCAATACCATATAGCACGAGGAGCAATAAGGGCGCTACACAGCTCAAGATCATGAAACACTTACTAATACGCATGCTATTTATAGAAATACATGGCTCACATTTTGGTTGACAACGAAATCAGCCCAGACAGCGGCATGCCTGAGGACTACCTAGAGCCTATCAAGGCGCTATGGCAAGACAGCGGAGTGTTGGCGGCAGTTGCCAAGGGCAATGAATACGCTTTACACGACAACCTCACATAGTCAGTCCACCCCTTGCTGCTCAAGCAGCCGCAACGTTATTTATCTAGTTGCAGCGAAATGGCTAACTCCCGTCCAGCTTCGTTACAGACATTGACCGGATATGGGCTGACGGCTACGTACCGAATGACCAAGATCTGCTCCGCTCTCGACTGAGAACTACAGGTATCACAGAAACCGTTTTTGACCTTGGCCAGCTGACATACCGTATGTTTGATGTCGGTGGCCAGAGATCAGAACGAAAGAAGTGGATCCACTGTTTTGAGAATGTCAACTGTCTGCTCTTCCTCGTTGCTATTAGTGGTTACGATCAGTGTCTTGTTGAAGACAAGGATGGCGTAAGTTTTGATTGCAAGAGAAAATCTACTCAACGCTGCGCGATGAATTAACATGTGATGATAGAACCAAATGAACGAGGCTTTGATGCTGTGGGAATCCATCGCCAACTCACACTGGTTCACCATGACATCCTTGATCCTGTTCCTCAACAAGATGGATCTGTTCAAAGAGAAGCTACCCAAGAGCCCGATCTCCAAGTACGGATTCACCGATTATCACGGACCCGACGACGACTACAAGGCGGCCAGCAAATACTTCCTAGACAAATTCCGAGCCCTGAGCAGGAACCCCGAAAAAGAAATCTACGGTCATTTCACAAATGCCACCGACACAAACCTGCTGAAAATCACAATGGGCTCCGTCCAAGACATGATTATCCAGCGAAACCTCAAAAAGTTAATACTATAAGGTCCCTAACGTACTTTTCAATCTATTGCTACATTGCGTGGTAGCGTGGATTATTAACACTTGTGTTTTTCCAGGTTACTTATTTAGAGCACCCTGTTCATCTTTCCATCAATGTTGTTATTATCGTCGCCTACTCGTTATTTTACCTGCCTGGATCTCGATCTACGCTTCGACCACCGGTTTATTTTTGACACCTAGGTTTAGGGCTGCCTGAGTCGACTCGGCCCCCCTTTTCATGCATGATTATGGCATTTTACGGCTTCACATTCATTATTCATCGGCACCAAAGCTTCTCAGCTGCATTTTTGCTTTTTGTCTCACATATACACTAGCGGGGGCATGCCACTCTTCCGTGTTTTTTTATTTTATTTTTATTTTATTTTGAACCTTTTGTTTATTTTCTTTGTATATTTCCCCCGGCCAGTCTATACTGTGGCTATGGAGGGAATGGAGGGGGGAGGACTGTTGAAATCTAGGATGAGAAGAAGGAGGATGCCTGCTTGAGTTTACGTTACTAGGGTTGAAGTTGATATCTTAAGAAGACATGATGGGAGGGCAATGAGGAAGAGGTGGAAAAGGGGAAGCCAGAATCCTGTGGACAAATGAAGGACTGGTGGATATTATATATTTTCTTTCCTTTCATCAGTGATACCTAAGTCTTCTCTTATTTTCATTACTAGACTTGATCAGTCTGCAATTGCAAGCAGATAAAGTTGAAAAGTGTGCTTGAATTCTTCCTCTCTTCTGTTTTCGATAAGGTGCTTAATGTGCGGACGGATAGCGCGACGACGGGACGAAAGCACGTGGCAGATTGATAGGCCGATGGTCCATATGTGTCGGGGGATGACAAATGCGTGCCTGAATTATTGCAGAAATCATTATGTTTTGGCGATTGATCTCCGAGGATACAATCGAGTAGTTAAAATACAATTTGAGTAAATCACATTTTGTGACATGAATTGAGTCAGTGTTGAAAGGTTGAATTTCTTGATTGTTGTGATTTCGTTGTCTTCTTCATAATTGAGTTGAGCACCACGTCGTTACCAACAACCGCAGCAGGTTACAAAGCAATTTGGCGCAGTGGAAGCGCGCCGGGCTCATAACCCGGAGGTCGCACGATCGAAACGTGCAATTGCTACTCGCTCAGTTGATTTTTTTTTTTCTTCTTCTCTTTTTCCCTCCTTGATAATACTCACTTTCTTTTTTATTCAATGTCTAAAAAACAAACTCGTCGTAAAGATAAACATAACCTCGTATTTTGACTCATGAATACCACGCAACGAACATCACAGTACAGAGTACTTCTACAAACGTCATGCACACAATCGTCATTGCAGTGGGGGCACTCTCCGCCAAGCAAAAGAAAGAGCTCCAAGCTCCCTCATTGGCCCCAGCCTTCGCCAACTCGCCAATCGGCTGCTGCGCTCCTTCCCGCCTTCTTTCTTGTCCGGCTTTTGCGGGGAAGCAACACACACCAGTCTCCAAGTTTGTACTGTATGTAAACAAGCAAGCAACAAAAGGCCGGTTGCGGTTGCGGTTTACGGCAGCTGCTGTATTGTTACATGCCTAAGGTAGTAGGCAGTTGATCGCCTTTTAGCCAGTGGGAAAGAGCTGCCGCTTTGCCGGTTGGGAGGCACCTGATTTTTCGAGTTGCACGGAACAATGGAAGGGAGCTTTTTTTGTATGCATGTCTCAATTCACGGCTGTTTAGATCAGTGACGGGGATAAATCAACTTGTTTCCTTTCCCCCTCTTCTCGTGTCTTTTCTAGTCCTCTTTTCTCTCCTCTTTACCCTCTTCCTCTTGTTTTTTACTGCTGTCTGCGAGTAGCATGGAATTGCTTGTTTCTTTCGGTGAAGACAACTCGTAATAGAAAGACTTGTCGGCAACTCCAGTTTCTGCAATTTCAATGAGATTTTTGTCTTTGAGCCTGCGAGCGCGCGAATGATTCTTCTCTAGAGCCAATCAATCTTCCGTTTCACGTATTCAATCGCCAGCTGTAGACACGCATGTTTAGCGCTGATATTCATTTTGCGATCGACCGAAATCATGGTAGTAATGAGGCACATCGCCCTACTTGCGGGCCTCGCGTTCTGGACGGGCGCCGCTGGAGATGTCATCACTGATGATGCTCACTTCTACGGCCAATCGCCGCCCGTTTATCCATCGCGTATGTCCCAACAGCCTGATCGGAAGATTCTGATTTTGAGACTAATGGCCGAATAGCTGAAATGGTGGGCGGCAACGAGTGGGAGGCGGCTTTCCAAAAGGCCAAGGCCTTGGTCGGCAAGATGACTCTGGAAGAAAAGGTAAGGGGGAATATACAAGGCTCAGATGCCGTTTACAAGTGAATCCTCAATTTTGACATACTGCTAGGTGAATCTAACAGCAGGTGTTACGGTTGAGTCTACCTGCTCAGGCTTTATTCCTGCCGTCAAGCGTCTGAAGTTTCCGGGCATGTGCCTCAGTGATGCTGGCAATGGTCTTCGCAACACAGATTTTGTGAGCGGTTTCCCCAGCGGAATTCATGTTGGTGCTAGGTAAGGGACCTTTTTAGTTTTCTGAATCAAGCTCCGACAATCTAGTCGAAGGACAGCGTCAGGTTAACTGCGCTCTAGCTGGAGTAAAGATTTGGCTTTTAGGAGAGGAGCTGCCATGGGTGGAGAGTTCAAGAAGAAAGGCGTCAATGTCCTACTCGGCCCTGTTGTTGGCCCTGCTTGGCGTATTGTTCGTGGTGGAAGAAACTGGGAAGGCATATCTGTCGATCCTTGGTTGTCTGGCGTCTTGGTTTCTCAGACTGTTTCTGGCATTCAGGGGCAGGGAGTTATTACTAGTACCAAGGTAAGTCGGCTTCCAATAGCCCTCGTCATTCAGCAGAGATGTTAGATCTTAGAGCACGACATCTGATACGTTTGCAGCACTACATCGGCAACGAGCAAGAGACCAACCGTAATCCAGAAGGAAATACGTCCTCTGTTTCTTCGAACATTGACGATAAGACAATGCACGAGGTATATCTATGGTAAGAAAGAGCTACTCCCTTGATAGCCATCTATGGCCAAATTTTAATCATCAGCCCCTCTTACCAGGCCCTTTCAAGATGCTGTGAGAGCAGGCAGTGGAAATATCATGTGCTCCTACCAGCGTGTCAACAACTCGTACGGCTGTTCCAATAGCAAGACTTTGAATGGCCTTCTCAAGACTGAGCTCGGCTTCCAGGTGTGTAAACTCCTATCCTCGGGCCCTCTTATCTTTCTTAACCCCCCTCTTATACACTGTATGGGGGCACTGACAAATTGTTCGAACCAAGGGGTTCGTTGTTTCCGACTGGGGCGCTCAACACGCAGGTGTTGCCACCGCAGAAGCTGGCCTAGATGTGGCCATGCCCGGTGCAAGCGATTTCTGGGGCGATCACTTGGTTGAGGCCGTGAAGAATGGCTCATTGCCAGAGTCGCGAGTGACGGACATGGCAACAAGGTAATGGCGCTAATCGTTATTGAACTCTACAACTGCTGATATACGTTTAGAGTCATTGCCACCTGGTATCAGTTCAACCAGGACACCGATTTTCCCAAGCCGGGAGTTGGCATGCCTTCTAATGTCCTAGATCCCCATACAATTGTTGACGGGCGAGATCCTGCCGCTGCACCCGTTCTTCTGAATGGCGCCATTGAAGGTCACGTCCTCGTCAAAAACACAAAGAATACGCTGCCTTTCAAGTCGCCTCGCATGCTCTCCCTCTTTGGCTATTCTGCTAAGACTCCAGACTTTTTTAATCCCTCTTCAAATCTACTTTACAGCCAAAATTGGATCTCGGGTAATGAGGCGCTTGACTCAAACTATGTTTCTGATAATGGGCTGGCCACTTTTGGCAAAAATGGCACCATGTTCGGCGGCTGTGGCTCCGGGGCCATCACGCCGGCACTCCCAATCTCTCCGTTCGAGGCCTTGAAGATGAGGGCTTCCCAGGAGGGCACTGCTGTGTTCAACGATTTCTTATCTGACAAGCCCTCTGTTGAGCCGAGTTCTGATGCCTGCATTGTCTTTGGTAACGCATGGTCCTGCGAAGGATACGACCGTCCTGCTATCCGAGATGATTATACAGACTCCCTAATCAAGTCAGTGGCTGACCAGTGCAGCAAGACCGTTGTCGTCTTCCATAACGCAGGGCCTCGATTGGTAGACGGCTTTGTTGATCATCCAAACGTCACAGCAATCATCTTTGCCCATTTGCCAGGCCAAGAGAGTGGACCAGCACTCGCTTCACTTCTCTTTGGGGATACCAGCCCTTCCGGCAAGCTTCCGTACACAGTGGCGAAGAATGAATCTGATTATGGCGATGTTCTCGATCCAGTAGAGCCAGAAGGCGAATTCGTCAACTTTCCCCAGGCCGATTTCCACGAGGGAGTTTATCTTGACTATCGCTACTTTGACAAGAAGGGTATTGAACCTCGATACGAGTTCGGCTTTGGACTTGGCTACACAACCTTTGCATATTCCAACATATCCATCAACTATATCCAGGGGGCAAACACGTATCCATGGCCAGGCGGCCCTATTGTCAGCGGCGGACAAACGGATCTCTGGGATGCAATCGCCACCGTCAGCGTAAACATCAAGAATACAGGCAGCGTTGCTGGTGCCGAAGTGGCGCAGCTCTACATTGGTATTCCAGGAGCTCCGGCGAAGCAGCTTCGCGGCTTTGAAAAGCCCTTTTTGCAGCCTAATGAGTCACAGTCGGTGACATTCCATCTCACAAGAAGAGATTTGAGCGTGTGGAGTGTAGAGAGACAGAAGTGGCAGTTGCAGCAGGGCAACTACAAGTTCTACGTCGGGAGCAGCAGCAGACGACTGCCCCTGAATGGGACGATGGATTTATAAGAGAACCTTAGCAAGGCCAACAGACTTCCAGATGCAACTCGAGCATGGCGAAATGGTATGCTGCGTGATGAATGGAGCTCCGTATGGGGTACATACATGTGTAGATACAGCTGTCAGAAGGTTGTTGTTTCCTCCTTCAAGCGAGCTGAGAAGGCAGCAACTAACCGTCTATTGGATAGATCGTATTTACTTGCTCTGTACTACGTGGAAGTGGTCCATCGGCTCTAATAGGCAACTTGAGTAGTCGAGCTGACGCCGAGTTTGAGCGGTGCTTCGTATCTGACATGTTCACCGCCTACTTGTGTTCCGTGTTATACCGAGAGAGCTTTCGGTCCATCTAGTGCCAACAGCTTCTTACGTTTTGAATCTTCAACACAACGCTCGGAGCCTCCCCGCCCGGTGTTATTACAATTCGTTTACAATAACACATTACTCGTGCTTCGTATGCCCTTGTAAGACATCTTGGCAGGTCTGTTATAGAAGCAATGGAAACCATCAAAGAAGGAAAAAAGGGGTGGATAGCAGCTTCGATGCCATGGAGCATTTGTGTCATGTGCCGTCGTCTTTCATGCGGCCCATAGCGGTATGTTCCGCTTCCAATCGCCGACGGATACGCCTTCTCTCTCATCTCATCTACAAGTTCGAATGGAGCTACAGTATGGGATTAGGGAGTATCACCATTTAGTATACGAGTACAGTAGGCAAGTTTCTACTTGCTACTGTTACTGCTGCTAGGAAAAAACCACTAACAAGCAGCACTTTCGGTGCATTTTTCTTCTTCTTACTCCGTACGCTTCCTTATTTTTTCTTTCTCCATAGTTCCCCATTTTCACGATGGGTCTCCTCTCCCTTCTCCAATATTTTGTGGACGAGATTACGTTCAATGCAGAATGCCCCGACGGCCGTGAGATTTGCGTCCCCAATCGCCGGCTTTGCCCATCGACATGGGGGGAGACGGGCTGCTTTAGATAGATGATGGAGTAAATTTAGTAGGGGGAGTGGCGCGCCCTAAATTGCCATCATAGATCGCCTTCTCAACGAAGATAGAACGAAAAGAAGACGAAGAGAAAAGGGACCCCCCCTCCCCGGCCGCCGGTGCGGACAAAAAGTCACACGATCGACGATCGCATGAACTGTTTACTGCTCGAAACAGAAAAAGTGGCCTCCGTCGCAAATTGCTTGGCCCTGATAAGCAAGCCTCCTACCGGAACTCCAGACTCCGTTGTGCCCAGTTAGTCCAAAAGGCAAAAAAAGAGACCGGGCTCTTCTTTGGCTTCTTTGTTCTGTAACATGAACAGTGCGGCTAGATTTAAGCGATCGGCATCATTGACAGCGGGCAGAGCCAACAACAAGGCCCACCCCTACTTTATCCCAGTACCCAGCTTTTTCCCTCTTTTCTTTTTCCTTTCCCAGCCCGTTGGCAGCAAAGATTCTGGCTAGGGGAGGGGGGGCCATGACTTTTTGATCTCAAAGGCTGGCCCATCCTTGACCCAGGACAAGACTCTTTCGGCAAAGCCGATTTCAAGGGCACCCCTTACCATGGCCATGGGATATAATCGCTGTTAGTCTTAGGGAGCGGCTTCCGGTGGACACACGATGCTTCTTTGGGGAAAGATGACGGCTGCCGATGTCCGGAGGAGCTGGAGCACCCAACGCAGAAGAGAAAAGAAAAAGAAAAAGCAGCGGAGAAAAAAAGAAAAGAAAAAATAGCCCAAGACACTTCCGGACAAACATGTCTTTTTTCCCCCACGCCTCGAAAAAGTCGTACGATTTTCTCATCGCTAGTCTATTGGAGTCTCGCAGCGCAGACTAGCGGCTCAAGGCTGCCGCTCCATTAGATTCCGTGTCTCGGAACGGCAGTGTGTATGGATCAATCGCTGCGTCCCCATATTTGCATTGGTAATAGTTCATCGAACAAGTCTCGTAGTGGTGTACAGTAGCACACTCTGGCGATCTCACATCTTGCAAACTCCGTAGTGGTGGTGGTGATGCCTGATCAATATCTAGATGATGCTCGCTGCACCCGCTTTATCGCCGATTCTCTGCCGCAGCAGCGCTGAAACTGATCCGTAATTGTCGCCTCGCTAGTATCTCGGAAGAGCCCGTCGATTACAAGGGGAGGGGAAATGGCGGAGTATCTGTACAATAAGTATCGCCACGTTCCGAAGGCTTTTGTGAAATAGCATCATGCAAAAAGCATGGGGTGCCGGCCCATACACAGTCCTTCCCTCAGGTAGACCTGTGTACGAGTCGCTTGATGGACTCGCAGGCCTGTCTTCTTCATACCAGCACAGAAATACACCTGCAAGTAGTATTGCAGTAATAGCAGGCCGAATGAGAGGAAGCAGCAGGGGTGCGGCAGAAGCCCGGGCACAGATGGACGAAAGAAAAGAAGAAGACAAAAGGGCCGCACAGGGTGTGTCTCTGTATCAGGCTCAGTCCAACGCCCAGGAAGAGGTTCTTGGCCAGGATATCTCGAGCATCTATCAAATGTGACATGATGCTTTCAGATGAGACTAAATCCGGTGCTGCCCCGATGTGATGTGGCTGCGGCGCGTAAGCGGCCGGCAGTTATTCTGACCCAGGTTTGCTACCTACCTAGGAAAGGGGGCGTCCGAGGAGATGCTGGCAGAAAAGACTGAGTGGAGTTTTGTTGTTGCACAGACACAGCCAATTCTCACGACGAATTGCATTTCTCTGGGGGTGGCGAAAACCGTCAAGCACTGAGTGCCATGTTTGGCTACAAAGTCATGGAGCACGAGGCTCATTCTCTCTTTCGATTTGTCTGTACGTCGCAGGTCATTTGGCGTGAACGAAGCCTGCAGGAGCCGGGCTGTCCTGCTGCAAAACTAGAGGCAGAAATGGCCGCTTGACCAGGCAGAAATGCGAAATGCTGCATCACACGGATATCATGACTTCAATACTAGCGAACCAATGACTTTCTTCCGCACACACGAGGGCGAACGAAACAGGCGTCGGCGCGGGACGGCCCATCAGCTTTTTGAGAGCCTATACACCAATCAACTCGACAGGAGTAGATTTAAGTTTGAGGCCACAAAGCCGCCACCATCAGCAGCTCTCAAAAGGCACCCATCGGGGGAGAGAAAAGCCTCAGTCCAAGGCAGCAAGGAAGGCTAATCGCGAAACCTAGATAGATCACCTGCGCACAAGATGGGCGCCGATACCCGCCAATCCTAACAGCTTGTCATGTCAGCTTGTCCACTAACAAGGGGACGTGTGCAAAGTACGAGAAGATGGGCAGATGAGCCAGGATTGGCTAGGGGTCAACGAGAGCCAGGGAATTTCGCGCGCAAAGCAGTGAGCTGCCGTCACCCTTCTCCATGGCATCGGATGAAGCTGTCACTTAAATCGCTCCACACTGGATGGAGCTGTGGCACACGCGAATACAAAGCAGAGAACCCATCTCACCCCATTAGCCAATGTGTTTCGAGGTTAGCAACCACACGCATTTTTCAAGCCACTCAGACGGTTGGGTTTGAGAAGACGAGAGGGAACTGGTCGGTAAAACAGAGACACGGGAGCCATGATTGCATAGTAAGCCTCCAATAAGCTCTGAACCTAGCTGTCCTTGTCCGTGTGATCTCCCAAAAGGCCTGCATACAGGATGCGGGCGTGCATACAAAACACACAGACGTACGGAGTACAGGCACGCACATGCATACCTCCCCAAGGCAGAGAGATGCAAACCCGATAAGGCCGGCGTTTGGTTTTGGCGGCTGCGCATGTACGAAGATGTACTGTACGAGGCTGCTGGACTGCATGTGCTCGCACCCCCCCTTCGGCCAACTAAGCCAAGGTTGGCCGAGAATCGAGGGATCTGACCGATGCTACGGAGCACCAATCTGCACCGTGAACTGCACGACAAGGTTGTCGGAGAGCCCAGGTCGATTCGTACAAGTCCCCCTGTTAGCGTATCCCAAGCTGATGATGTCGGTCCGTCCCTTGTCCTTGTCAGTAGGAAGCGAGATCTTTCGACTCCTCGTGCGCGATCTAGGAACGAATCGAAGCGCGTGAAAAAGAATCTGCGATGTATCGACCGTGACACTGGAATCTTTACTCCGTGCCTCGTATCACTTCCACCACAAACCCCGTGATTGCCCTTTCTGATTCCATGGTAAGCTCGCAGTGTTCATACCGTGTTATCCGGATTGTGCATGAGTAAGGAGTACACATTGGAGGACTGATCGCATTAACTTACTTTTCTCTTGCCTATTATGCACCGGAGTGACCGTGTTCCGCCCAGGAGCTGTCAATAGGGCCATCCACTTCATTGACAAGGAACGATTACTATTCCTCATAGCACTTCCACTCTTGGCATGTTGTATACCCGTACTCTCGTACTAGCAGTATGACGGATCGATATACTCGTACTGGCTGTCATAGCGTCCTGCTGCGTTTGTACTGTAGAGACAAAAGTAAGCCGCACGATCCCCTTGGACGTCACTAGCACTTCTTGGCCTGGCGCCGACCTAAATTGCCAATTGGGACCGGTAAATAATGGTACGATTTCAGATGACAATGGATATAAAGTGGAGAAGGCATTAAAGGTTGTGGAGAAGCAATGGGAAATCATGGAGGATAGGCCATTGGCTCAGGGAATGTATCCTGAGGAGTTTCTGGCCGAGGCAGACCACTGTAAGCCATTGTTTCCATGCCTCCAAAAACACATCCTGCTGAATAACCAGGAAGAACGGTACCGTAAGAAACCCGGCTTGATTAACCGACGGAGCCTCCCCGAGATGATTCTGCTGCCTTGAAAGTAATACTGTACGGCATGATATTATAGCAAGAGATGAAATGAGGCTGCCGTTTTCGTATCATCGTTAGTCTCATTGAACTGGAGCGTAGCATCGGAGCTTGCTGGGATTCGGTCTTTGTTATTGATGCGGTAAGGCTGAGAGGGCAGCGGGAGACAGGCAACAGATCCGCGATGCCTGTAAAAGTGAGTTTGGCCCAGCTCTGAAATAGCTTTTGCTTTGGCAGGCTAGAATCGCTAGATGCAGTATTGCCGATAGGGAGAAGCGCAATAATACGCTTCCAACGATCCTTGTGCCGTGATCAGCGTCAGCTTCCATCGGGTTCGAGTCGTCTCTCCCATCACGTCCTCTGGCTAGAGATGGCGGGGTTAGCTTGTGTTTTACGAAGCCGGGCGGCGCTATCGACCGCGTCCCAGAAGATTTCTCTAGTGGCGTTTGGGTTGCCAGCGACGGTTGAATTTGGAGGGTTGCCGTTGCAACTCTGCACATGCAGAGTTATCACAGCCCATCGCCAGCGCGTGAGTGGGTCGATATAGCCTCCCGCCGATCCATGCCGGTACCGATTCGCAAATGCTACGAGCACCACCAAAGTACTCGTATACGATACACTGGCGCTTGATCAAACAGTACGAATGCAGCCGTAGTAGCAGTGCTCCGTCCATGCAACATGCATGCAGGTGTGCATCGAGCACAAACAATGCGTCATCGTCACGGCCTGATCAAGCTCATCTCTTTCCAAGGGGTGGGAGAGAAGAGAGACGCGGAGAGTTGAGCAGCACCGCCGGGCGTTGGAAAATCGTAGAAGACGCAATTTCCATGCACGTCACATATGCTCTTTTCTTTCTTGCGAGGCCGGCCCAGCGTGTCTTTTGACCCATGCTGGCGTATACGGAGTAGTATAGAGCACATGCCGTGGGTGAAAGCTGCACAGCACGACGCCGCCATGGGTGCGAGTACTCCGTACGTCAGGACAGCAACTCCATATTTGCCAGTCCCAATGGGGGAAATCTGCCGTAGCATATCGACATGGGATCGGCCCAAGCTTAGACGGCGTCGATGACCCGGTTGTTCCACGCGACGACTGCCAACGGCGTCGTATCAGCCCCCCCTTGGCACCCCTTGAACCAACGGTCGACAGAGCCTCCTTAATAGGGTGGCTAAACTTGGCAAAAAGCAAAAAAAAAGGAAGAAGAAGAAAGAGCGTGCAGAAAAGAGACTCGTCACGTTGGCAGCACCCGAGAACAACAAAGCCAGCAAACTTACTCGCGCGCCTGGCAGTGGAATGATTGGCGGTCGCAGGCCAGTCAATGCCCCCAGGATGACGCCGGCCGAGCTCGAGATTTGACTTGACAATGCACAGGGCAAACCGCGGGCTGACGGGCGGCAGCCTTCTCGGCCTTCGCTTATTTGGAGGCCGCAGATGAGGGTGTCGAGGATGGAAGATGGGGAAGAAATTCGCGGTTGACGGCGTGTGGATAGAAGGGAGAAGGAGAAAAGGACAAGGAGAGATCCAGCGCTGTAGGTACTTGCCAGGTACCTTGCAGTTCAGATTCCCTGGCCCTGTAGAGCAGGTACGAGTAAGAAAGAGTTGCTGTGTTTGTCCACATTGTGCGCGGCCTCTTTTGGGGGCCTTAGGTAAGCTTGTCGTTCTGACCTGACAAAGAACGCCCAAATAAGATGGCAAATAAAGATGCACCGGCCGCTAAAAATATCCTCGTAACCCGCTGCTGCTTTTGGGTATTCCGCAAGTAACTCTCCCGATCTGCCGTGCCTCGAATCTACCTCGAATCTACTAATGCTGACTGGCTATATACCGACATACCCCTGTTTCCGAGATGGAATCCAGCCTGTGCCAAGAGACGTAGCGCTATAGGTCCTCAACGTGCACATCTATCTCGAGGCAAACCGCCGAGGAGAGCTACACCTACGAGTACGATATAGGCAAGGTAGACATATAATAAAATCACAAAAGCCCAGCAATGAGAAAGCAGAAAAGCAAATCTCACCCCCTTCCAGTCCCCACCTTTATAATCTCAAATCTCGAGGAAGCAAAAATAAAAACCAATCCGAATCAAGAAGCCAAGAACGAAGAAAAAGAGGAACCAAAGAAATCAGACCCAACGGAATGGCGTGAGGTCTGCTGCGGACGACGAAGAAATCTGACTGGGTCCCCCCCTCGGGGCAGCGCATGAACAATCTCGTTCTTTTCGTCCAAAAGCTGCGCGCCAAGCCTCCGCCCCATGCACTTACTAGTACGTGCTTTTTCTGCTTTCTAGTGCAGTAGTGCCTCTTCTCTATTCGATGCTATGGAGGACGAGTACACCCAGACGTTATATTGCGACAGTTGCAGTTGCTCGTGCTTTGGGCGCGCTTGAAGGATGACGACGTTTGGCTGCAACGAGGCGTGTCGGCATTATCTGTAAGAAGAACAAAGCACACCCGACAGAAAGAAGAAGAATATGAAAGAAAAGGGGGTGAAATCTGCCTTTTTCTTATTTCCTCTCCTTGTTCGTCTGATCCATCTCCATCCTCAGTCAGTCTGTACTGTATGTAGGTACTCGCAGCAATACGCCGTCGGAACCTCTCTTCCTCGGCAACCCAGCTCAGGAACCTTTTAGCTCCCCGGGTTTCTCTGTTAATTTAAATGATCCTATTACAAAAAAAGCGCAAGAAAAAATTACGGAGTACGGGGTTGGCGTTTGACATTGTTATTATTTCCATCTTGTCATATCTTACACGTCACTTTCGCTCCAATGCTCCCAATCCGTCCTCCCTCCCCCATCCCCCGGCTCCAAATCTGAGAAGGGGATATTTCTCACGGGAGTGCCTTTTCTTACTCTTACACGGCCCTCCGTATACGTACGTACGTACAGGATACTCCTTGGGGGGCTTGTCTGCATGCGTAGGATCGCACATTGTCCGGCTGACATCTGGACGGGCACAGCCGCGCTCTCGCAATGGCTGAAAATAAATCTCCCGTCTGCAGAACAGCGGCCACCACTCACGCATCCGCTGGGCTTACCTTGGTGTGGCGGCGAGTGGCAGAGAAGCCCAGATATCATTAGTGATGCGTCACATCACACAGAGAGGGCTCCCAACCACATTATTACGCGGGCTTTTCCTTCTTAAATCTCCCATACCGTACTGTGGTATTAGCCCAGAACAGGCAACGGTCATCGACCTGACGCGCAAAGGTGAAGGGGAGAAAAGAACCACCCCTGCACACGTCCGGAGATGCTCGTGGGCGTTGCCTTTTGCATTTTGCCGGCCAGCGGAGTCTTGACATCATGACCGCCGGGATCCCTTCCCCCAACACTTGGCTAGATTATCCGTCATTTCATCGACCTCGATCCTACATTCTAGGCTCCAGATGCATGCTGCAGCCTAAAAGACTGAGCCCTTCAATTTCGCTGCCCTTCTGGCTCCCAAGGAGCCCACCAGCCCAAAAAGCTAATCGACCCCCCTCCCGAATTCGTAGGGGGAAAACCCCTCAATCCGGGGGTTCAGCAACACCACCACAGGGATGGGTAGCTTGGGGACCTTCCGACGCTATTTACAGAATGTGGCCTGTTGAGGGTGCCAGCCTGGGAAATGGAAGACCTGGAAAGGTCAGCAGAGAGGCCTTTGCCCGTTCCTCTAGAACCACTCCTCGACCCCCAAATCTTAGTCTTCCCCCCTCGCAGCAGGAAATCGGCCCATCTGATCCATCTACGATCAGTCACACGGAGCGTAAATCTCACGCCGAAGGGCTGGACGTAGGGCGTCTGCCAGTTGCATCCAGCCAAAAGTCTGTCGGTATGTGTGCGCGAAGCGAGTACGGCGTATGTACATGTATTGACAACGGCCGATCTCCCAGATCAGACGATCGGTCGGCTACGCTCCACTCTCTTCTGCCAGTTCTTTCTCGTTGGTTTTGCTTTTGCTCTAGGCATTCGGACGTTATCCTCTTTCTCGCCATCCGCCATAGCATAGCACTGTAGCCTGTGATCTGAGTAACGTCGGTGAGTACATCTGATATAAGCCAAGAAATCTCACACGAGGGTTACAGCGTCCCAGAATCGGGAATCGTCCTTTGACCAAAACGTCGACTTACCCGGCCGTTGCCGAAGGGGGCGTGCCAGTATCAAGGCCCCAAGGAGATGCGATACCCCTTTGTTTTTTCGAGCTTCGCCCTTCTTGGCGTGATATTCTCCCAGCAATTTGCACTAGCGTGGCATGGGCATGGTGGCTGGGAAAAGCTTCCAACCCCCCGCCGCATCTGATTGTGCTAGTATCGTGGCCAGATCTCAAGTCCATCATTTGTCATCCTTCACAAGGACCTCAAGTCAGAGCTGCTCACTGGCGCGGGCGTCTAGCTGTCATGAAAGAGGGTCTTGTGCAAGCGAGCTAGAGCTTCTCCTTGCAGTCGCGGCTAGTGTCGCCTTACTGTAGCATTAGCTGGAATTTTGTTCATGCATCTGGCCCGGCAACAAGGTGAGAAGAGAAAGACACGATGCGGATTTGCAAGTCGGTGTGAGTTCACTCCTTTCTTTTTTTTCCTTCGCGGATTCTTTTCCTGCTGACTCAAGACACTCGCAGCGGTTACCTAGTGTAAGACCAGTCTCTAATCAAGTTAGCTTCGAGATCTGCTCTGCTAGGAGACAACATCTTGCTCGGCTTTTAGAATTCTGACATGTCTTGCCGTGGTGAAACGCTCATCCTACAGGTTAGGTGCTAGACAATAAACCTCGACGGGATCTTCGAGTCATGATGACGCACGGCAAGGCCTCCGACCTTCCTATCGAAACCTGGAAGCTTATTGTTCTTTTGATACGAGCAAGATGTACTGTACATCGTAATCAATATAGCTGGCAGAGTATGGACCTGGGAAGATTGGCGATGCCTCCAGACTCCAGATCGAACGACCAAATTCTTCGTCGGAGGTTGCCACAGCTGCACGGTCCCTCGCGCCCTCTAATCAAGAGAGTCAGCTACTCAACTCAGATAGGGCAACATATCCCAATAGACCTCTACAATAGGCAGGAGGAGATGCGTAATATACTAATAATGGACTGAGAATACCGCGGATGCTACCCATGCCCATCATCTTCAGCTGCCACGCCCATATCGAAGCAGGCATGTCATGAGAGTTTAGATGGGAAGCAGTGGTGTCATCCGACGCCAATATACAAACTCTCGATCACCATACCCAGTATTACCCGTAAGCCCAAATGGATATGGCTGAAGTGCAGGTATTCCACATACCGCCCTGCTACGAGAACGAGCAGATATCACTACCCCCTTCATGCATTGCCATCGTGGAAAGTGGTAGCGCCGAGGTCATCGAAGATGCTGCCACAATCAAGCTCCATACTCCCTAGTCAACATGCCTGAGCGTTTGGGACAGTTACAAATGGATCTGAAGAAAGGAGGTGTGGAGGAATGGCATGCTGGATATGGAGGTGAGCCGGCCGTACTTTGGACTGCGTAATTGTCCCCATGCATGAAAATATCCCGAAAGCCCGAGAATTGCATTTGCCGACGAGCAAAAAGTTAGTCGGGCAGCGTACAGACTTTCAGATGATAGCCCACATATTCGTATACGCATGCTGTTCGGTAAGATGCCCCAACCAACACGCCATGCTCTCCTCACCCCGTACATGTGGTAGGATCTGTCTCTTCTTCGGCGGAGGCTTCCAGCTTTGGAAATGGTCCATCTTTCGGATCAAGCTTGTGTGGTGTGCTAGTGAAGGGCAAATTGCCTGCCACACCACATCGACATCCAGATCATACTACTCCTTACATGTAGCAGTGTTACTTTAATGATTGCCACGGAGCAAATTGCCATACAGGTGCTTCTAGCGATTTGATAAAATTACAACCAAGATTTAATCATGGTGTGAAGAGGTGGAGCTCTCACCTCCCTTTATGCAGGCAAGCTGTCTTCTGGGGGGGTTTCGGGTGAAGGGCTCGATGGATTTGCAGATGGCCTTGCAGATGACCTTTAAATTGACTTGTTGATGCCGATTTTGCAGCCCGGACAGGTCGCCATCGTGCTCAAGGGGAAAGAATGGAGAAAGAGACATGCTCGCTTAGGCAGGAAACGTGCCGAATACGGAATATCCAGAGAGATGATCCCTAGCATTGTCCTCCGCATCAAGTCCAGAGTACGAGGTGCTGTTATTATTTTCAGCGGATCCTCGCTTGCTACTGAAAGACCTGGCAGCTCGACAGCTCGACAGCCCCGATCTCAACGTCTCGCAGCGCCGTGGCGGGTCATGTTAGTGTTGGACCCCGGTGTCGCACCTTTCCCCCCTTCTCTTTTCTTTCTCGGCCGACAAGTGACCAAATTCCATCGGGGCAGTGGCCGCCGAGCCCAGCCAACACAAAGAGAGCCGCCAGGGCAGGGCACAGAAGGAGGCGAAGGATCACCAGAAGAGCAACAACATCAAAAGCTCATCACATTTAATGTGATTGTGCGCAAGACGTGCATGTACGAGGGCGAAGGCACAGAGTAGCGGCCCATCATGACTTGTACACAGACTAATGCATGCTAATTTCGTTGACTCGTAAACGGGCTTGCGATGGAGAAGGTTCGTGTCGGGCGCAGTGGTTTGGCGTGTGTGCGTGTGATCGAAAGAAAAAAAAAAAAAGCGACGTAAAAGTGGCTCTCGAGTGGGACGCCGTTTGATCGATCCATCAAGAACAGAGAATCGGCGCTATTGAACGATACCGCTGCTTTAGTCAAAAGTGGACTGTTTTGTGCTTGGCGCCTTGCGCGCTCGGAACTGCAAGAATATTCGATCCTCCCAGCCTAGAAGCTAGAAGCACACGCCACGTGCGATTCCGACACCTGTGGGGTGTTCCATTGGCCCATGAATGGCTTTATCCGGCCAGGCAAGGGTCCCTGCTCAGCCAAAAGCAAATTTCTTGTTGATGCTGTCTGCGCGAGCTGAGGAACCCCTTGTGAAAGGGCAAGGCGCTCTTGTTCCAGACCGGGCCAATATGTTTAACCCCGCTTTGCCCGTCTTATGACGACGAAAACTGGCTTGCCGTGTGTTGCGAAGTACTAAGTAATAGTAGTACTTGTAGTTGCGTTGACTAGAGACGGGTACGCAAGCCTTGGCTGAGCCGTGATGTCCTGAAACCTCGGCGTACGCCATTGCTTTTGATTGACCTAAGCAAGCATTTGGGCAAACGCCATGCAGTCGCGCATGTTGGTTGGTCTTAGTGTAACTGCTCACAGTTGAATATAGTTATAAGGATGCAACAGAGCAAGCCTCATGTTTGCCCATCTCTCTTGGTTTTTTTGTGTGGTGTTTCCAGCTGTAACGCGGCAGCCAGATGGCTTGTTCTCTGAAGGGGAATATAAATTAGAGAAGCAAGCGACTTAAGCATCCTCAGGGCTGATTGTCGTCGAGTCTTCCAAGGGCGACGAATGCTGCCACTTGTACTTGATGGACGTATCCTAAATCTTTCTTGAAGATCATCTGCGCAGCAACCGATACGAAGCAGATTGATATCCTCGTTATATGGCGCTTACAACTTGGAGACTTGCCAAAAGTGATTCTGTTGTACTCCGTAAGGCTCGAAAAGCATTAATCCTCTGCCAAATAGAGCCTCTGTGGTGCAAAACAGACTCATTCCCCCTTCGATTACCGCTGTCTGTTCGAGAGGTAACGCACAAGCAACTTTGTGATTCAATTGGCTGCACCAACCACAAAGCCTCAGCCATGCTTGAATATATTAAAATTCCCGAGTTCCGCAAGTCTTTCGATTTGGCGGCACAAGGACCGGAGGCTGTGGTGAGGTGTGCCAACCTGAGCAAGCTTGTGTGGCCTGCACGTTCTGGACTCGCCGGGGTAAATGCACTGGACAGACATTGCATCCAGCCATAGTCAAATGGACAAATGAAGCGTGAAGGATTTAGTGACTCATTTTGTGGCTGGCCAATTCCGCGTCTTGATTGTTATGTGGCGCGCGCGCAAACAGTGTACCAGTATGGGTGCGGATAACGCTTCTGCATCTCTTCAGCCAGTTATTCAAGATGTAAAGAAAAGCGGCTAGGATCGAGTGGTCGAGGAGCAGTTGCTGGGGCGAGATCGAAGCTAGTGCTTCATTGTGGATGCCATCCTGCGTCTACCCCCATGCCTTTTCGAGGTCTTGGGTAGTAGCAGTGGCGGTATTAGCAGTACCGTCTGATCATGCAGTGCAGAAACACTCTTGCTCAAGGAAATGCATGCAACGGGTTATATCACGCCCTCATAGATCGAAGCCGGCGTGAATGGATGAACAGACCAGGGGAGACTCTGCCGTCTCCTCGTGCATCTAAGAATACGCTCTCAGCCCTCACCGAACTCCTCTGCAACCTGGGCACACCTTGTGGAAATGATGCGACTAGCTGCTGGGAATGGGCTGGAATTCTGAGATTTGAGGCTGGTCAAACAATAGTGGTAGCATCAGTAACATAGAAAAGGAGGGAAGGGGTAAGCAACCTGGCAATCAATGATCGCTTCTTTGCGCCCACTCCGATTCCCCTGAGACTTGACTAGTTGTAGCCAAGCGAGCAGAACAAATGGAGCATGATGTGCTTCTGATTTGATCAAGGAGAGTTGCAGGCGACAATGCACGGCAGAAGAGACTGAATAATGAGTGCAAACCAGTAAGTATTGCTGCAGACTTTGGGTGATAACACTTGATTGGAGCGTGTGTTGAGCGTCTGTCATTTAGACTTTCAAGGTGGTCGTCGCACGCATATACGCATATATATCCTGTAGGTTGCACAACACGGCTGATCAATATGCACATGTGCTACGAGCAAGCCAACACAAGGTTGATAAGTTGGAGAGGATGAATGGGTTGCGAGAGTAACACGGTCCACCAAGTGGTCATGCTTCAAGATGTTGAGGCAATGTGTTGATATTGTTGGCAATCGCACCCCACGATGATGGAGATGGAGCGCGATCGATGTGTTGAGGCTATCCAATGGCTAGCTGATCGATCAGCATGGCCTGAGCGCTGTCGATTCTCAGAGTCAGCTGGGCAAAATACATATCGGTGCCACTAAGTGTATTTCGTCCAGCCAGGTTCATGTCTTAAGCGGTATGTGTAAATGCCTCTGGCGGACAATTCATGGTAACTCGTAAAGTAAAGCCCAATCGCATATCCTTGTTGAATGCTCATTTCCACATCTCTCAGCTTGCCGCTGGGCTGTCACCCCTTGGTGTGATCAGATAGCATAGTGCAGGTAGCGCTCGGAGAGGAGGTCCGAATGGAAAGCAAGACCAAAAAGTCACTCTTCTAAATCCAGTAAAGCAGCCTGCAGCCAAGGAAGCTGTAGCGCGTCGCCATCTGTCACGAATGGGTTGATGAGCATTGCGACGTGGGTTGCCTTTCCAGTGACGAGGGACTCTACTCTGAACACCAGAAGAGATCCAACCAGGAGCGGACAAGGCTCGCCTGACCTGGCGTGATCAAGATCCACATAAAAGAGGCATCTGATCTAGGCTAGTTAGTATCTCAGCGAGATTGGGTCGACGGGCCATCTCGCCATCTTACAAGGCCGCGATTGCAACGGGGTGCCACCCGCACGCAGCTATCGTAGCGCCGTCGCTGCTTGGGTGTCGGTAAGGGGCTTCGAGACTTTGGAGCAGCTAGTGAAGTGGCTGCCACTGAGCGATTCCGTACAGAGTAGATTTTCGTAGGCTAGTTCGAGTCGTAATCGTCGGCGTAGTAATACCTAGTCCTGCCAAGACATGTTAGGAGTCTATAGGATGTCTAGAATGACTCTTCAGGTATGTCATTAGAGTTAGAGGCTGCCGAAGGAAGAGGGTCTATTCTGTCAACTGATGGGGCGGTGGTTGGACACTCGTCGCTCTGGTAAAACAACCAACGCTCTACGGAGTAGTTTGCCATGAGGCAGGTCTTGTCATACCCTCGTACTTCGTATCTGTGCACTGGGTTAAGTCAAGCAAGATAATTATCTCCGTCACAACCCTGGGGCAACAGCCGAAGCCTCAGCAGACCGCTGACCGAGATGCCCTTTCGATACTTCTACGTCTTGAGGGCTCGCTCGTCCAGCTGCGGCCGTCGCTAAGCTCAGGGTGACGGCCCACCAATTGTAGATGCAATGAAGAGCCGGTAGCCAAAGACCCCAGCCGAGGGGGCCAGATTTACCGCTCTGGATGCTACTCTGTCCATGGCGCCAAGGTTCCTGGTAGGCGAATGCCACTAACAACACTGGTTGAAGGAAAACGCGGTTGCTGAGAGCGGCACACCAGAAGCGCTAACTGGGGGCGAAAATCAGAATAAAATAACAGACAGTGCACCGAGTACGGAGCGGACAGTCCAACGTCGCATCGTCCTGGAAAAGTCTTTTCTAGACCATCTAGTCTCTGTACCAAGACTGATCTGGTACAGTCCTATGACGAATTGCCAAGCCGCTGGAATGAAACTGCTTTGACGGAGGACGGAGAAGTTGTATGCGAGAGAGCTGCATTGCTGTTGAGCTGCGGCGCGAGGAGGCCCGATTCTGGGGACTGTATACTCGTAAATCTGGCATCTCCCCTGTCCCAAAGTGAGCAGAAGTGCATCAGCGGTCATGGCTGCAGCAGGATGACGAGCAACTCGACGACGGTTCTGGCTTATTTGAGATACAGTTGGCCCCTTCAGACCTGCTGCAGAGGGAGTGGCGAATGCGAGGACTACTACAAATGGTCAGCTGTGCTCCTGCATGAAGATGTAATGCACGATCCTCCCCGTCAGCTCTTTGGTCTGTCGAGATCTCGCAACTCTTGGGCGATTGGATTCCACACAGCCCTCCCATTTGATTTTATTTCGACTGCTGGAATTTGCAACGATTCGACGGGGCGTTGCTGGTGCCTAAGCCTAAGCAGAGCGGCAGTGGTGGTTTAGCACGTCCAGTGAAGCTGACGATGCCGACAGCCCAGCGTCATCCCGTGGCGAGGGTCTCGACCCTTTCGGGCTCGTGATCGCAGATGTGATCGTACCGATGAGGCAGGCACATCAAATCTTACCCGTGCCGTACGATATGGAGCAGCAAGGTACCAAGAGCCAAGGTAATACCGCCTTAGTCGAACTCCGTACTGGGTAGCCGTACTCGTAGTAAGCTGTTACCTGTACAGTGCTGGGAACAGCACAAATACCCTGTGGGTGCTAGCACGATGACTACGGCCATTAATAACCCGGCCGTATCGAGTCCAGGGCTTGTCACCATCATGGTGGATCGACAAGTGCCTAACGCGAGCTCATGCACGCTTACCGTCCCTTTCCTCTCCTGGGAGAGAAGAGGCGGAGTGAGAAAAGAGAGAGAGAACGAGAGCAGTCAACTTACTTAGCAGACAGACGGCCACTATAAAGCAATGCTCCCCCTGGTTGAACCGCCGTACAAATGAAGGCATCGTCAGGCATTCTATTGTGCAAAGGAAGAGTACCGTGTGTCTCCCGTAGACACACGTGGCGCCATGTGTCTGCGGTGAGGCCGTGCATGAAAGGCTGCTGAATGGGGATGGGCAAGTGCGCTCCCCAGACTGGCTTAGGCTATAGCCGTTGGCTCCTTCCCCGTTATTGTACCCTTCCAAAATCTCTGCTGATCTCGTCCTTGAAGCGGGCCAAAAACCCCTGGTGTCTCTTTCCGTTTTTCTCCCGCTTTTTTATCTAATACCAAGGTCTACCTATGTGTGCGTACTCGTACTGTAGGCTCTCGTAGTCCATACCCGCACCAGCCCTGCCTTGCAGCTCTGTTGGCAGGTACCAGGTACTGCGGCTGTAAGTAGCGCTCCGTAAGGTAATCGCCGCCGTGGCCATAAGACTTCGTACGGTAGTAGGTAGTTGACAATATTTCCCATGATTCATCCTCTCATCTCATCTCCTTGGTGCTCCATCTTTGTTATGCATCATCTCTCTCCGCGCTGCTAGTACGGGTACGGGAAGTGTCCAGGCCATCGTCATCTAGATGCGAGACGCGAGCACTTTGCCGTTGCAGTTGCAGCGTGCTGGTAAGATGAAGATGAAGATGGAGGTGAAGACGATGGCGATTGAAATACAGGTACGTAAGTGAATGGAAACGCCCGACTCGACTCCATCAGCTGGGCTGTCAGTGTCAGTCGACTTTTTCTCAGCTCCGCAGCGCCTAGGCAAATAAGCAGCATTCTTCGCCGCGCGAACACTCCATATCGTGGCGTCAACCAGGGAAAGGCGCAAATCGAGATCAAAACGGAGCACACCCTACCGACCTGTACATGTACGCGCATGCTGCGACCGCTGGCCGGCGACCAAGCTCCGTATCGTACATGCTAGTTAGTGGTACTCGTACGCACACGCCTCTCTGCGCAGAAACATGGCTTTCATCCATCTCAGCCGCCCCTGTCACTGCTTCAGCATTCCAGCAGGCAGAGGAGTGGAGGAGTGCCGCTAAGGGCAAGGGGAGGGGGTCCCACTGCGTCGTCGTTTTCCATCCATGGGTCTCCAACCTCACTCCCTCCCGCCCTTTTCCCATCATCTTCACCCCTCTCCCGGCGCTAGACGGCAAGGTTCGAATTTCGAAATCTTAGGCTCACACCACGCCCAGAACCACGTTATGGCCGCCCGCCCAAACTCGCTAGCTCGGACGCAAAGGCAAGTGCAATCCAGTACCGCGGATTTGCTGGGCAGGGTCCCACCCGCACTCATCTCAATCTCTTGTTCTTTTGGGGCCGGGCCAAGGGCCTCGTTAGGGCAGCCTCCCATCTTAACAAGACTGACTTCGGACCCCTGCCCATTGGCCAAGCCGCTCGAGGTGTACGGAGCAGACTCCGTACTGGCCAGGCTTTGGGGTGAGCCATCACCCAACTTTGGACGCCACCACGAGTTTAGATCTCTTTTCCTGGGACCCCGGTCATGCTTTGGGAGACGACAGGGCTTGGCCAACTCGGCGACAGGCCTTTATTAGCATCACCATTTATAGCCTTGTCCTCGCTTCCCTCTCTGCCCTTTTCTCTATTTAAATTCCAACTTATCTCTGCTGGTCTGGCCCCCCACGTCTGGGCCCGGTCTGCTTATACCACCTACCTGTATCTGTACATACATATGCGTGTCTGCTGCGATCATCCTTGGCCCCGTTTGCAAGTCGTCAGCCCAGCCGTCACTCCACCGCACACGCCGAACTCGACCCAGCGCTCTGTGCCCCTAGCATTCGTGCTAAGTCAGATGTATCGACGACCCTGAGCGCCAGATCTTTTACTTGCCACACGCGCTATGGAAGCGGGTGACGTTGGAACCCGACAGAGGTGCGTTCTTACTCGTGCATTCCTCCATGCCTAGCCGCTCCATCGTACGCCCCCCCTCTAAATCGGCGGAATTATTAACTCACATCGTCCCCCTCTCCCCAGCACCGGTCTTTCTTCTACTCCTACGCGACTTGAACATCAACTTGCAACATCTCCCCATTCTCACCAACAACACCGAGAAGCCGTCGACCGACGGTATCTGGACCAGCCTATCATGGCAGCAGCCTCAGTTCTCGCCCCTAACGCCCACTACCCACCTCAGCCATATCCTTCCAACTACTCTCACCCACCCTCATCTGGGCCAAGCGTCGCCAACATGATCTCCTCGGAGCCTCGACGACCCTCTCCCGACAATGAGTCCTCGACTCGCCAGTCACTACCATCGATTTCAGAAGTCATTTCTGGTGCACGGCCTGGACAGTACCCTCCGCCTGCGCATCCTCTGCAGCCTGGCTCAAGCCTGCCCTCACCATTTGCTCCGTCTGCTCGACAGTACCCCGAAGCCGACAAGCACTCATCTCAGCCTCTGCACTCTGTTGCCTTCCCTCCTCGACAGGAAAGCCACAATGCATACTCAGATTCACCGAGGCCGCCCTTTAGCACTGGCAGACCCGGTCTCCCTCCCGTTTCTGATCGCCGGCCTACTCCCCCGACGAAGCATGATGGCCACCCCCTTCCTCACCACCTAGCTGAACCGCCAAAGCCATCTGATCACCGCTCGCTGAACGGAGTCTACTCCCAACCACCACCGCCACCGACTTCCGTCCCGTATCAGCCGGCACAGCTTCCACCTGGGCAACAGCCGCTCCCTCCTTATCAGGTATCACCTCGAGGTCATGCGGCTTCGCATCTGCCCGGGCAATACGATTCTCGGCCGGCGCCTACACATGCTGAAGAGGCCGAGTATGCTGCCAGGGCTCGATACGATAACGGGACCTCGCGATCGTTTGAGAGCTGGAGCTACCAGGAAGCTTTGAGCCGAGTAAGTGACAACGTGAAACTGACATGGAGAGTATGCGCTAAATGAGTATATAGATTGGAACCTGCTCGCGAACCATTTTCAACTTCGCAGAGGCCTACGGCCGAATTGCCCAAGAGCAGCACGGATCTCAACCAATTCCCGAGCGTCTTCCGACTGAGCGAGAAGTGAGCGACATGCTCTCCAACGTCGAGTACCTCAAGCGTTCTCTCGAGCAATGTAGAGAGGTAATTGTAGCCTCACTACAGAGCGAGAGGGCTCGCGAAGGTGCCAAACCACCAAAAGGCCCTTATGAGGAAGACCAAGACGTCCCCATGTATGGAGACTCCATTAAGCCACCATATGGCATGACAGAAGTCAAAAAGCGACGAGGCGTAAGCTTACAGCCAATCTTGTATACATGAGCCCCGCTAATAGAGTAACAGCGCGCTGCCCCTCCTGGACGATGCCACAGCTGCAATCGCATCGATACTCCAGAATGGAGACGGGGTCCTGATGGTGCCAGGACTTTGTGCAATGCCTGTGGTCTCCATTACGCCAAGCTTGAGCGCAAACGCCAGCTAGAAGCAAGATCACTACGTCCTAAGCCTGAGGAGAGAAGCTAGAGCGTGGCCAACCCGAGCCTCACCACCCTACTTTACACTTTTCAAACTCCCTAGTCCTTTGCATGATGTTTATTGATTTTTCTGGGCACGGAGCTTAACGGGCGCGGAGCATATTGATGACGCAAAGAAATATTCAACATTTCTTTTTCACTGAAAGGAAGAACAAAAAAACTTGCAGAACACAATACCCATTTTTCTAGCCGAGGGCCTGCACTGATGGTTTTTACTGTACATGTGTCTTTGATTGCGGGGATTTCTTTTCTTTTCTTTGTTCTATTTTTATTTCATTGGATTTGGGCGGCAAATCATCATGGCATTGCAGGCGTTCAATATATATACATATACTTCAGGGTCTGGGCAACATTCACCTTTAATGATGAGAATTTGCCATGGGAACGACGATGCCAAGCTACTTTGGGATTTTAGATAAAATAGTTTTATTATTGCCTGCCCTGGCAGAGGCAGAATGAAGAAGAAATTTGCAACACTATCGCTCATCTTGGTGCTCATGGTGATGGATGCAGTGAACCCTGGGGGAGTACAAAATGCGACAGGCCTGGTTTGTTCCTTTTTTGTTCCAATTGTAGGCGCGCATGCATGAGAATGTCCGTCCGTGCGCGTGATGCATTCAAACCGTCGCTTCAAGTTCTGTCCAAGCCTTTTTTCTTCTTTGCTTTTTTTGCTTCCTGATTTTCCTTTTTTCGTTGCTCCCTCAAATTGGTGCGTCATAGACTAGAGCTAAGCTGTTGAGGTAATATGACGCTGATTGGCCCATCTGAGTTTTACTAATAGGATCGGGAGGGATGAGATCTTGGGGTGAGGGAGATCAAGTGACGCTGTGTTTCGGGTAGAAGAGGGTGAGATTAAGTTGTAGCACTCGGTTCAATTTAGGGTCGATACCGCGGCTAGTGCTGATGGGCGAGGCTGTCCCGTTTGAGAAGAGAGAAGTGAGCAGTACGTAAGCTAAGGGAAGAGAGAAGAAGTGCATTTCTGGCTGCCTTTTTTTTCTTTCATTGTACCGCTGTCTTTTGATCTTTTGAGTCTATTTTTATTTTTATCTGGATTCTTTTCTTCTACTGGGGGGCGGTTTGCGCAATGGCTGGGGCAAATGGCTTCTAGCGCCGTGTTCTTTTTTTTGTCCTTTTCCAGGTTGCTTTTTCTGCTCCGTACAGCGGGTAGAGAGATGCGCGTGTTGAACCAACACCCCCTTTCTGTATGGCGTGACCTGCTCCACGGCTTGCTTTTATGCGGAGATTTATGTATGTTCCCTTGTTTTCTTTTTTCTTTGGCTTTTTTTCTTTTCTTTTTTCTTTTTTTGCTTTTGGCGTGCTTTCTGGAAATCAGTTATCAAGCAATGGCCGGCCGTTTTACGTTGCGGCGAGACAACTAGCTTACATGTACGGTATGGAGTGCCTATAAAAGAGAAAACAACCGTTAACCCAAGAAAGATGAACGGGATCAATCAATAGTAGCGAGGCTTACATGCACTCTCCCCCCTCGCTTGCATGAATTGTCACAAAATCCTTCAACCGCTTGCTCTCATGCAGGTGATAGTTCTCTACGGCCATGTGCGGTTTTTGAATTAAGAGAGGCCCAGGTCATACTGTTGGTTCTAACAAGAGCCCACGGACGGGCTGAGAACTGACGGCGGACGGATCGGCAGACCGGGTAGCTGCAGCGACGGATATGCATGACCTTACGGAATTGGAAGATGGATGATGGACAAGGAGAGGGGGGCAAGAGAGCAGAGGCCTATCATCACCATCGAGCTGCTGTTAGTAGCGGGCGGGCGCGCGCAGAAAGCAGAGAGAGGGAGAGATGCTTGGTGTTGCATGTGTCTCCCCCCTCTTTCTCTTGGGTTGCTGACTCCTCCTGGATTTTCTCTCTTGTCATTGGCGTTTTGATTGGAAGCCGTGGCATCCCTGCCCACGGGATCGTTTGTTGATTCGACTTACACCACATCATCTCATCTCGATCAAGACCCGTCTAGAACGCACCCAACACAAGGCCCGAGCTGGGCAACCAGTGCTACTGCGTGCCAGCAGTCGGTCATTTGTCAGGGCCGTGCCATGGCCTCGGACTGTCCGAAGCGGAGAGTTGTTGGCGGTGATTCTTCTTTCTTGCCATGTGCGCCGCGTATGCTCGGTACCAAGCCCGGGTTTCGAAAAGGACCCGACGGAAGCCAACGACATACTAAGGTGTCCTTTATGCACACAAGTTTACTAGAGCACAGAGCAGGGACTGCCACTTTGCTGGCAAGTATCCTTCCCACTACGCACGAAGCCACGGCATGGGCCATTCTAGTGAGACATGATACAAGGAGACGATGGAAACCGCTCAGCAGCTTTGGTAGTAGGAAGCACTGTGGACGCTACTACTCCTCGTACGATTTACTCTGGCGCCAATCCCCATGCGTTGGCATTTGCTCACAGCCGCGTTGGAGGCGAAGGACTGGTCACATTTACTGGTCACATCTCATCAAGAGAAAAGCCACGGGCCGGGAGGTGGCTCCGGCAAACATGCAAGGGAGAGATGGGCGAGAGATACTAGGCCATGGGATTGGGGAGGGGGAGTGAGTGGCCAGTGAGCTGGAAGCAGCCGAGATGGAGGAAACAAGACGACGGTTGCTCCATGCGCCGCCCAAGCACGGAGTGCATTGCATGAAACAGGGACAAGAACCCAAAGAACCAACGAGTTTGAACCTTGCCGCCCCCGCCCCCGTTCGTTCTCTGGCAACAACGGCCTGGGTTTCTGCGAAAGTCGTACGAGGCTGGAGAGGGGGGCGCGGAAAGATCGGACAGGCGGGGAGCCTGCTGGACTTCATCGGACACAAGACGCGGAATCTTGAACTCTTGTGTTGCTTTCTGGGTTGCTCTGTGGCACGCCTTTGCTCGTGCTCTTTGTGCTCTGTGCTCTTTGTGCTCGTGCGTTTGGCTTCCACAAGGCTTATTGAACAAGAACGTGTCACGGCTCACCACCGACTTCTAAACAGGGAGTGACGCTGGACTGAGGCGTTGTTGTGGCACGACGGCCGTGGGACCATGGGCCATGAGCAGGGGTGGGCAAGGGCATACATGGAGTTGGATATAGATGAGCTGTATGTGAGGATGAGACTTTTGGGTATGGGCCATTGTACGGTTTGTGATACAGCTGCAATGGATAGGAGATGGGTTGAGTCAGTCAGCTCGGTTGGAGCATCTCGTCACGATTCAAGTCTACAACACAGTATTCTGTACTATATCACGAACATACAAGGGAGCCGTTAGCTGAAAAAGAAAACCACGGCAGTTCGTAGATACTTTCTCGGTAGCACTTCGTGTGCATTATCCATGCTTCGAGGCTAGCTGCCGTGCTTTAAAAAAGCCCGTTGAGCGGCAAGGGGGCAAAAAAAAGAAGACGCTGCCGGGCTGTGGCGTCAACCCGGGGCGTAGAGCCTTCGGAAGCACAGAAACATGGCAATGCCACGAGCTATTCCCTGCCTCATAATTTTTCTTATTTTCTTTTTCTCGCGTATGTGTGTACTGGGGGGTCTTGTTTTCTCATTCTCGCAGGAAAGAAGAAAAGAAAAAAGCAATTCCGTTTCTGGTATGCAGTGCGCAAAGTAGCTTCGCACCCGGTGTGGTTTTGGCAAACCGAGCACAACACGGATATCCCTGTCCAAGTGGCTTTTTGTGGCGCGCCGGAATAGCTGGGCTTGCCGTTCTGTTCTTGTTCTCTCCCTTTTGGAGGGGGTGGAGCGTTTGGGAGATTGATGGATTGGCGAGCTGAGATGGATTTAATTTTGGGTTGTTGCTCGTATATATCGGTGAGGTTTATACGGATGTCGTTGCCGAGGGGGTGATGTGTAATTCGAGGTGATGAGGACGAGAGTTGCGAATATCGTACTGTAAGCCTTGTATGTGTACTTGCATCGTACCAAAGTCGTTAAATAACACCATTCGGAGTAAAGCGAGTAAACAATTGAAGCACCAAAGATGCGTGTCCGTCCAGAAGCAGACAAAGAGCATGCATTGTCATGCCTACACCCGAAGCTGTGCTGTGCTGTGCTGTACTGGATTCTTGCCTCGTCGGCAAATAATCCAGCCAACCAGGCCCCCCTGTCCCTGGTCTCGATCGCCGTCCATGGCTAACAAACACCCTGCAGCGATCATGGGTGTCCACTCCAGACACAGCCTTGCTCTCGTCTCGTCTCATCTCATACTGCACCGTTTGCATCCCATCACATCACATCCCCAAGGAGCGCGGCAGATGCTGCTCGGCTCGCTTTGGATATATTGCAAGTCCCCTACGTGGCAGCCACCATCCTTTGTGACTTGGGGGATAGTTGTTGTCGTACCGCCATGGGCCAAGCAAGCCATTCAACAAAGGGCCTCTTACAGCATTGGCCAGGCTGCTGACCGAGAATCGGGCACATCCATGCCATCGCAGGCTGCCGTTGGTTTTCGTAGCGACGGCGGTTGCATCGCGCCCGTTACGCAGAGACTAGCTCGCTGCAAAGACGACCAAGAGCCCAGCCTTGATCTCAGTCAATCTTGATCTCATTTCCGTCAAATCCCGGGGAGAGCGCCCGCTGCCCAGCGCTTGGGGTTACCTTTGGGCATCATGGCATATGCGGCGCTAGAAAGGCTGTATCACCTGTGCTGTGCTGTGCGTTGCATGAATGTAATGTATACAATTTAATATACATGTACATGTGCATACGATACCGGGCAAGTAAGCTATAAGCACATATGCACGGGTGCGCGTGTGTATCATGTGAATGGCCGTTTGATGGCTTCCAAGCCTCATGCTGCGCAACCCCCAAGGGGGGCGTGAGCACATGTGACGAGCCGAGCTCAGCGGCAGCAAGGGCCGAAAGCTGAGGGCCAATGTTTGATTATCCCTCTCTTGGCTCTCGTGAGAAGCCGGAGAGGGAATCTCGAGCCGTTTCCACCTGGATACGACTGTATCTGCCGGTAGAGCACGATTCATACCATACCCTGATCGACCAAGTATGAGTAGACCAGGCACTTGGGAGCGTTACTTGGTGCACCCCCTTTGCTTTTTGATCGTACGAGTACGTGCTTTAGGAATCATTCCGTACTAGGTAGTTACCAGATCAATTTATGATGAGATACTGAACCCACTGCTCCGCCTCTCGGCCCCGTCGACTACGGCACTCGTATATTACTTTGTGCAGTAGTTTGCTGGGCATATCCAGCATGTCCAATACAGGCTAATATGATTCAAAGTGTTGATGGGTAAAATACTCCTGCTCAGGTACCTACAGTATCTTAATTTGTCCAAATCAAAGCACATGTACCTGTACTTTCATATCAAGTGACAAGGTTTAGACGGGGAAGGGACCGCTGGGTGTCGATCCAAGCTCAGCTGCCCTCCTCGCTCGGGACAGACCGCACATCTCATCCTTGACCTTGTCACCTCCCCTTGGATATTATTCCTGGCACAAAGGCATCGAGACTTCAACGGTCAAGCCACCGCTGGGATACTGCAGCCAATGATTGCTATTGACGGTTACTGGGTACCGACTCCTTCTCATCATTCATGTGAGCCCGCAGCCAGCCACGCGGGTCCAGAGTCTCAGCCATGGCCTCTGTTCAGCTTGGCGGCCTCTTCCATCTTCCGATCGGTGTACGAGCAAGAGCAACAGCAACAGCGAAAGTGACTCGGAAGAAAGCAACGCTGCCATCCATGGACAAACGCCATCTTGACAGCAGAGCAGGGCGACTTGGCGCCCCGGCTGCGGCTGCCACTGACACGCGCCGCCTCGTGTAATCGACGACGTCTCGTATAAACGGCCGGTCAGCGGATAGACGCAGAAGACGAGCGGAGCTGGCTTGGCCACGCAGTGTCGTTTGTACTCGTACAACCCAAAACGTGCTGTTTGTTGTGCCTTTCTGTCTGCTCTGCGGCCCTGTCTGCTTTGTTGTGCAATAATGCTTTCAAGTACGCGTACAACTTCCACTCCAGTACGGGTCCGATGCGAGGGGGGCTACCCTTGATTAGCATCCGATTCCACTCGACAGGAATTCGGGATTGCACACAAGACTGAAACCTTTCCACACGCAAGCACTACGCCATACGTGTGTGGGCGCTTCCCGGAAGGGGTGGCATCACTGAATCACTTTTACTTTCACGCCGCTGCCAAGGGGGCTCCGATCCATGGGGTCCAAGGGAGTTTGAGCACATGGAAAGTAAGATCGACTCAGATTATGACAGGGGATTCGGACTTTGGTCGAATAGAAAGGGGGTTTCTTAGAGGCCCGTTGCGTTGCCGCGCAAAGAGAAAACGTTGTCGCAACCTCGCTCACTTGTCACAAGAGTCCTTGGCCGTCAGGCATCGAGTGATGTACAAAGAGAATGGAGTATATCTATCCAACCAAGGATCCCTGAGGGGACCATCCTATATCTGGGGCAGGCGAATGCGTTGGGAATAGCTAGCCCGCATTAATGAAATGGAACACCACTTCGCCGACGATTCCTCCAGCCATGCAGGTTCGGCGAGATAAGCTACTGGCTCGACTGGGCATCGCCGAAACAAGATGGGACTCGATGAGCGCGCCAACACCTTCAGCCGCACAGTGGGCCAACGGGATCTGCCCGGAGACAAACACAAGGTGCATATTTAGATGCAACTACACACTAACACGTACCCTACTTGCACAAGTGTGCGAGATACGAGTATACTTGTTACTTATACATGCCCCTGGAGATGCAATCAGGTGCCATGGCAAAGTATCGCTGGTGTTACCGCTATGTTTAGCATCTCTTCCCGTCTCCATCTTCATTCCTTTGCTTCTTCCCTTTGACAGCGAGGCCGGCACGTGGCCACCGTCGCATCCCCTCTGTCGGTGACGTCGACTGGGGATTTGCGGCTGAAGCAACCCAAGACATGGGCCCGAGCCATCGAGGCCAGCCGGACAATTTTCTCCGCTCGGGCATCATTTCCAGAGGTAAGGGAGATGAAGTGGCAGATGGTCGGCGTCCAGCTCCAGCTCCAGCTCCAGCTCCAACCATACGGACGGTGACTCTGTGCGTTTTTGAGTGAGGCGGCCGGTAAGGAGACCTTGCCCACCGCATTTGATTGTTTGATACAGACACGCCTCCATGATAGGCACACGTCGCACGCCCTTTTTGTCCCAGCGACCTGTGTCCTGCCCCAATGGATGACCGCAGATCGCCCCTAATTTTGCGAGGCCAGATCAGATCAGATCAGAAGGGCACTCTTTGTTGCCGCGAGATCTCTCCCGGCGGCAAAGTTCTCACGCCCCCCTTCTGGCTCCTGATCCTGCCTTTGCAAGTTTGTGAATTGTCAAGATACAAAATTCAGTGGTTTGGCCCTGTCAAACTGTCCACTGGTGGTTTCCTGCGGCCAGCTTCAAACATACGATCTTTTGGGTTTGATTTCTTCACTTGGCTTTTGGCTCTTACTCTCGTGTTTGCGGTTCCCTCCCCACTGGCTGGTTATTGTGCTCCACCTGTGACATTCTGTGGAGTGACGGATGAGACATGCTCCATGGATCGCATCTCAGCCGAGCTTCATCTAGCAGTCATCACGCACACACACGCCCACTTAGTTCCTGGGCTAATACGATCGGTGGCATCTGGTGCTTTCCATCGCTACGGTGTCCTGGAATCGTCCGAGCCGACAAACTAGTGCTTTTCTGCATGCCCATAGTGCAGCCCGCCTCTGCCAAAAACGCGCAAGTATGGTCCACAGCTGAGGAAGCAAACGGAGCTTTTGGCTTCCACAGCGGCACGAGTGCAGGCGTTCGTACGCATGGTTCCGTTAAAAATCATAGCGGTGTCCTGCGTATACGTCGTCCTTCTAACAGTCTAGAATTTTCAGGCGAGTCGATTGTTACGCCTCCCCTCCCCCCTTTTCATAATCCATATTACTGGGCAAGCCGCGATAGTGTACTTAGGTAAGTCAAGATTTGAAAATACAATACTGAGTATTCACCACATTGAATAAGAATAGTGTGCTTCAAATATTAATATGGGTTTTAGCATCAATCCGAGACAGGTGCTTCGTATGTTGGGCAATAATAGTGTCGTTTTCTGTCCCATCCCATCTATGTCTCTGTTTTTACCAAGACATCACTGACAGCTTGGCAATGAAGCCTGGCTGGCGCTACCGCCAAAAACGTAACATTGTCTCTCTTTCTTCCCAGCTCAGAGGAATGTTCCCAAAGAGGAAATGAGGGAAAAGACGGGATGTATCAGGACTCACATGTTTGTAATATCGTGTGTCCAATGCCACGCGCTCCCAATAGAGGGTAAGACACCAAAGAGAGACGTCCGATACCCCTGACTGACACCTTTTGTTCTTTCTTCTCCACCAACAAGGTTCTATTATCGTAGCATCATCTGACACATCTCTGAATCAAGGAAAGGAAAACTCCCAGAGCGGGAAACACACCCGAGACAAGGCATTTTGGGAAAGGGGTCCTCTTCGGAATGCTCTTGACCGACAAATCGGTTTCCCCTCCGAAACATGGGCCGGAGAGACCACCTGACGGGGTTCATTCCAGCCTTTGTTTGACAGCAAATAAACCGAGTCAGTATGGACGGCGACGTCGCTTCCAGTATTTGTAGCAAGGGGGGGCCAGAATGAGATGCCAATGGCCCAATCTTGTTGTCGGACACCGTTCGGCTGCCTTGTCGGAGCCGAGTATCTTGATATGAACGGTCCGCCCGCTCTCGCATTCACCATCCACGATATTGAGACATGCGTTAAACAAATACTACGCTGCTACTCTATAATTTCGACTAGTCTCTCTTTGACCGCGCTACCATTGCGGTGGGAGATGCAATCCTTGTCCATCCATCTTCCTTGACACCCACACCAGCCAGAGGGAAACTGGAGGCTATTTACAATACGAACACCAGGATCACTACTTGGATAGTCTAAACAATGTTGTGACTATTTCAAGATGGATCTCTAGGCAGATGGACATCTGGAATGTGTGTCGATACAAAGAGATCTGATGTCAGCTTTTGGTAGGAGAATCCCTGAAACTAGGGATTAGATCTCGCGGCTCATGTGTGTGTATGTCTCTCTATTGGACCAAAGCTTCGGGCGCCAAAAAAGAAAAGTGAGACAGCATCGAGATGGAAACGGGTGTCGACGTAGCAGAGTTGGGTGGATTGGTGGATTCTTGCATGCCGCTTTTACGCAGTTGTGAGACATTACCGTTGGAGTGTTCAGTTGGAGAGTATACGAGCACTGGGTTGTCAAGTATAGGGCGTTTTCTATTGCCTTTTGCGAAGTTGTTTGCTGGGGATGTGGTGTGGCGTGATGTGATATGACATGACATGCAAGTATAGGTTAAGTATGTGGGATTTGGGGAATGGTGTCGTCAAGACGAAGAGCTTGTGGGATACCGAGCGTGAGGAGAGAAGAAAGTGAGGTAAGTCTGTAATTGTTCTAGTATAGAGGTAGTGTTGCCATAACTTCTTGACTATTCCTTCTCTGTAGCTTATATTGCGTTAAAACCTATCATATCAATTGGTATATTCAAGAAAATCTACTCTTGTCAACACGTCAAGAAGAAAGGGGTTCTATTACAAGCATATCTAACCTAAAGTTCATCATTATTCATGGGCCTACTCGCTGTATAAGATAACATGACACTAATATCGATGTTGAAGCTGGTGGCATGTACAAAAGCAACCTGAATATGTATGAATGCTTCATTCTGTACGTTATAATCACTATAGAGAAGCTGTTAATTCTGAATAGCAGGTGATATGTCTTCCTGGCCAGTGATGAAATCTCGTCGACAGTCTGTAATTCTATGGGCTGGTCAAACTGCAACATCCTCCTCGAGTTATCTACATGAATTGAGTTTTAATAGAAGACATATGAGTTCACGAATTGCCTCTTTTTGAAGAAATATCGCATCTTCCATGCACGATTGAAGACGTGACAGCTTATGACACATACAGCACACACATGCATATATATATAACTGGCCAGGCTATGGACGGTCCTTCAACAACATGGAGGTTGCTAAATCACATTCAAGGACAGTCCACGACATCTTATCTCATTATAATAGTTTGAATGCCAGTAAATCCTTGGCTGCTGTTTCTTCTCTTGAGGATTGTAGGTGCAAAGTAAGAGAGTGTTCATCCAGCCTGCCGAATAACTATAAAGTCGTAGGGAGTCAGATATACGACACCTACGTAACCAGTCTCCCACCTGTACAAAGAGAAATAAAGTTATGATGATAGCTTGATGAATCATCTCTGTCATTTACGTTGAGATAAAAAAGAAAGAATTATATGCTTGGTATCCCATGGATTAAATCGCCAGATGACCTGCTCTCAGCAGGGCAATATCCAAACTCCGTGCTTTCATGTTATATTATGCTCCAACTTCAGCTGTTGTTCCGTCTATCCATTCGCTCTTTCGTTTCCGTGACCCAAGTCCGGCCTCGGGCTGCATTCTCAGCCTGCCCGCTCACTGGCCGCCCATTGCTTCTGAACTTGCCCAGGAATTTGGAAAATCCGGGAATGTCCAATCCAGCGAAGCCTCTGCCCTCGCTTTCCCGCTCACCAATAGCCACGACAGATCCAATGAGGTCATGGGTAATGGTATCATCAACGACGCTATCGTGCTTGTAGCTGGGATGGGTGTCGATGTAGTTGCGGATCCATCGCGCGGCGGTATCGAGCTCGCCACTTGCTCGCTTGCTAATGAGAGAGAGATAAGTTGCAAGTTCGCATCGAGTTTGCACATCCACGTTGATGCTGTCAAGGTAGCTTTCGACGATGGGAATCAATCCTGGGAAGTCTCCGTTGACGGAACCGTTGATAATCTCGTTAATCGTCATCTCTTCGTACTCTTCCTCTACAGGGAGGCTTCCAGGTGAGCCGGGTCGACTGGGCATCGCGGAGCCAGGCCGACTATCATCTCCAAAGGCAGTATTCGCGCGCGATGGCCGAGGTGGGAACGGATTCTTGCGGAAGTAGAATTTGTCTTTGAGGACAGCATCTATGTTGTGGGCACGCTCCATGTTTTCATCCACCTTCTTGATGGGGATATAAAAGTTGAGATCAAATGAGAGGATGGCCCTTGTAACCAGAACCATGAAGACAGAAAAGGCTGCGTTTTCAAAATCGGTCACCTGAATCTCCATCGAACGGAATTCGACTCTCCATCCAATGTTATTGTCAGCTGGCGGAGGCTTGAACCGCATGTGCTGCCAATTAGTCGACTGGATGTTTTCGAAGTGGTCAGTCTTTGTCAAGTCAAGTTCTTGGAGGTCTTCCTCAAAGATGACGATGGGGTCTCGAATGAAGAGATGAGCAAAATGGGTGGCCAGACGATCATCCATGCCTCCTTCAATCAATTTGGCCTTGATATCAGGATCAATTACCAGATCGGGATCCAAGTACTCTGGTCGGAGTCGAGGATTTGTCGAGATGTACGTTGAATTGGAGGCATATCGGGACTTGGGGATCCTCCAGCGGTCATTCTTCAGGGGCTATATAAGTTTGCGAGTCAGTATTACGGATATATCTTTTTGAGAGAGACACTATGTGTTTCTTTCTGACAAAAGGAGGAAAAATTCTGGTTTACCTTTTCACCGAGCTCCTCTGGTGTTCTGCAGTCGACTGCACGACTGATCTGATTCCACCGCACATCAGTGCCCGCCAGGAAGCCTTTATAAACAGGAGTGGCCGCAGTCAAAGCCAGCATGATGGGGCCCAGAGGGCTCAACTGATCGTACAGCTCCCGACCTTCGACTATGTTCTTGGCCTGAAAGGTAATCTGAAGACAGCAGCTTCCCATTCCAAAAGCCATTGCGTCCATGTGAATGAAGTTGTCTGGGGCGGCTCCATTGCGTACATCATCGTCTTCGGGCCAGTTGTGTAAATCATAGTTGACGGTGGGGTCCTTCCAGGGGTTTGGAGTGTTCTTGTCATGGAAAATGGGGACATTGACTTGCACTTTGCGAGTCCTTCGAGACCGAATATTAGCGGCCAGCGTTGGAAAGCGGATGTGGGGATTGGCGATTTCGTCGGGCACAAACTGTGACCGCAGCTTTGGTCCGGAGGGAGGGTAAAACGGATAAGTGAATTGGCCCGGAACTCCGATCTGGGGGAAAGTCGTCAGAGTAATGGGGTACTCGGTGGAAAGCATATGTTCCTTGGCAATCTTTCGGCGGAGCTTCATATCAGGCTCAACGCCAAGTAGCTCCTTTAAACCAATGCCCCACGGCTTTCCTGGCGTGGCCTCAAGCATGAAGCGGCCAAACTCTGGGTGGAAGACGGGAAGTGTTACTTTGGAGGGTTTGCTACAAGACTTGAGTCAGATTATGATGAGAAGCGTAGGAAAAGACTGGCAGCCTTACCTTTGCTTCCCGGCAGGCTTTGCGGCAGGCAGCTCGTCTTGAAGCGCAGGCACACATCCCGCCTCTGCAAGCTCTTTATCGGCTGCAAGGGCCGTGAGAATTTCAGCTTGTCTAAGGGACAGAAGCACTTTTGGCTCATCCTCTGCGTACGTCACAACAAGATACTCGACCTAAAGTCTTGTTAGTAACCCGATGGAGAGCGGCGTCCTGCCAGATTGAACCGAGGGCGTGTAACCTCATCTCCCCACAGCAAGGCATCTCGTTCTTTGCCTTTGGCCTTGTTCCAGATCTCAAGTAGTTGCTGTAATAATGTCAGAGGCTGTCCTAAACCAGAGAGTAAAAAGAGCGAAGCCAGCCAACCTTGATGCCCCATTCTCTCACTTGGTTTGCGCGCAGCTTGGCCTCTGGCCACTCCAGTGCCGTTCCAAGGGCTCTATTCAACCGAAACTCATTAGCCAATCAGTAGTTGCAATACAAATTTAGAGCACAACATACAGGAGACCCATGGTTCAACAATTGGGTGGGATGGCAAGAGCCGAGTGTGAGACGCTCCGAAGCTGCAAAGGGCAATTTAACTAGAACCAAAGATTGCCCTAGATGCCACTAGTGACGGCGGGGACAGCAGTGATTCCAAAGATGCTGCGAAAATAAAGAGGAAGAGGAATTCGATGAGGGAGACGATTTTCCTTCTCCTCGGGAAGTTCCGACCACTCGGTAAACGACGAGCTTTTGAAGTTGTCGTCGCACCAACCCGGCTGAATTATTAAGCGTCACAGAGCCACGGGGTGCGGTAAGCAGGTCGGCAGCTATGACCAAGCCGGGACCCGGTGAAGAGAAGATCAATCCAACAGACGATGGCGATGCCGGGGTTGATGTACTTAAGCAGCAGAGAAAAAAAATCTCGAACTTATTAGAGACGGTCGCCCCCACTCCGGGAGAAAGAAGGGCGCCAAAAGCCACGCCGGGACGGGGGGTAAGACAGGCGAAAAAGGCAGCAAAAAGCTGAGATAGATCTAATCTGGAATCACAAGTGGCTAGACTATTGGAGATCTGGGGGAAAGATGAATAATGGAAATGAGTTGGATCACGTTGAGGATGGGATGGTGATGCTTTATTTATTATAGGTCCAATCAGGTGTCATGCTTTTTTTTTCTTCGTCGACTTCCTTCTCCCCCACCTCTACTTACGGCTGAAAACTAGCTACACAACAAGACAGTGAGTGCCCCAGCTAGGTAATAAAGAGCAATAAGAAGGAAAGAAAAGAAGAAAGAAAAATATGATAAAACAGACTAAAGTAACGTCAAAAATGATATAGCCAGGTACTAACTAGGTACCATAATAAATCTCTCTCCCTCTCCGCTTCGCCCAACCAAAGAGGTGATCCGTAACAAATACGCAGTGGAGCCACAGGGCGGGAAGCTGCTGGCCGAAAATTTGTGAAAGCTTAGAAATCCAAGCTTCGGAGCTGGAACGTCGCTTCCTCGCGCTCGGCTTGTCGGGGAAGGAGCAAGTACGCTGCTGCGGGAAGGGACGAGACGACGGGGCTAGATGGGGCAAGAGAAGAAACCGGGTATTTAATGATTTGTATAAGGCTGTGGGATGCAGTTTATGTCAAATCTAAGGCGTTTGTTGATGTTACTGTTACTGTCATACGGGGAGTTATTGCCGACTCTCCTCAAACTCCGCCAAATCTATACAAAGCCGACAACAACTATCCCCAATTAAAGTATTTATTAATATGCTAGCACCACTATCTATTTCTGTCCCCTTGTCTTTGTACAGAAGAAGATGTCAACATCAAATGTCAGAATTACTGCGTGTCCAACTTCCCCCCATGCTTCTATTCCTTGGAGAAACACACCCATCTCTCTCAGCTGGCGATGGCAACATGCAACGGATGCATTGCGTCATGTGCTCAAGGTGACGCTCTCATATATCATGTAAACCAGACAAACCCTGCAGACGGCTCACAAGGACGAGACACTTGATGCGGATTTCGTCCCCCGAGCAGTCTTGGCTGTGTGTTACACCATCGGCCAGGCTCATTGGCATTCCGAAGCCGAGGCGAATAGTGAGAATCGGGAAAGCCGCGCTAGACGCCGAGAAGAAGACACCACCACTTCGGCCTGGATGATGGTACGATATGCATTCAATTAACCTGCAGTCGATGCAAGGGCGATATGAGACGCCCATATAGAACCTTACTCTTTCTCCTTTCTCTACCGTAGCAGTCGGAGTACAACACACACCGAGCACACACCGTGGCTTACCTCACCGTCTCGCCTGCTCCGCTCTGCACATCATATCATGCCATGCCGATGCAATGCCATGCCGTGCCGACGTGGAGAAGCTGACCAAGCACGAAATCCTAATCAATACTCTGTTCTATCTGTTATCTCCGTAGCGCACCGGGTCTATGCGTCCTGCAGCAGTATTCATTACCAAGAGGAATCCAATCCATGCAATGGCTGCAAAGTCAGGGTTCGTACAGGACAGTACAGTACGCTCCGGGTCCTGTCACAAACTCCGCAGGTACGGCTTGTGGGATGACCCGGTGGGATCGGCCGCCACAGAATGGACTTCAACTCTCATTATCGTTCCAAAACTACTTCACAGGGCTGATAAAGGCTGCATGTACACATGCATTACCTGTGATTGGCCCTCTATGAAACGAAACTAGCCTGGCAATTGCCGCAAATCTTGTCTATAACTCAAGGAATGCGGCAGTTCTGGCCATGTGCGAGCAAACTGGGTGCAAGAACAAGTATGAAACTCTATCAACCAAGTGTTCTGCAGCTCTCCAACGCCCCAGTGTGCTGGACAGTGGCAGGGCTTGGCCCAATGGATAAAGGCAGAACAAGGCGGGTGTCAAGACACGTCAATTGACTTTTGATCCGCCCATTTTGCAACACGCACAACCAAGACTAAAGGGCGCAAGGTAAAGGGCGAGAGCCAGGAGGGAGGGGCATCACAGCTGTGGGCGATGTGACTGGCTGTCGTATTTGCTCTAGGCCGAGATTTGCGTCTTAGAATGGCTGTGACTGGTGAGCGTTTGGCCATCGAATACCCGGATCATGGGGGTCTTTTTGACTTTTGGCCCGTTCTGGCCTAGAAAGCAAATGGCACATTTTGGATCAGATGGAAGATGGTGGCAGTGTGAATTATGCCAACTTTCGTATCGATTCCCATGGTGCGTTGCTCAGAATCAAACATTTGTATCAAGTATTGACAGTGACAAGCAGCCAACTTGCATGCCTCCAGCCGACATGTAGGTATTCTACAGTGACAGTACTAGGTATGTAGAACGAGAACGGCGTCATAAAATGGCACGACGTCACTCGGCTTTGGTGACTGGACAGGTGGAGAGCGTGCCATTGATTACGTCATATTCAAACAAAGTGTCACCGAGGCTTGCTCACGACTTTGCCGATGACTGAGGCAACCGCAACAATACGAGGCGGTTTAAACTAATCAATGGTCAATCGAGTGTACCTTACAGTACCTATATGTTAGTTATTACAAAGATAGACATGTCCCAAGTGGATAGAGGCAAGATAAGTGTTAAACGCTTCCGATCCAGTGGACACAAGGACCCTTGTGGGCACAGATGACCCTCCTGTAGGGACCCCATCTGTTTCAGAACGAAGGGGAAGTGCGTGGTGACGGCATCGCAGCTTGATTGTGTATGTCTCTCCTGAGGTGTTGGCTCTTGGTTTAATAGGCTGGCTACCTTGGTATGCATAATGGTGCTCTGTAATAGCGTTGTCCCTTTGTCCTTGTATCCAGTTAGACACGCTGACCTCATGTGTCTCTTGTCGATGCTAAGAGTTGATCGCCGAACCCCTCTTCGTCGGCATCTATCAATGCATGAATGAAACAAGAGTGCATTTACCGGACAAGTGCCGTTGTCAACACTTCCATCAGGTACCAGTACTACGAATTGCATTCTACTTACGAGATAGGTAATTGCTAGGTAGTTTCATGCACAATGCTCCGTCACGCAGAGAACATTCAGCCCGCACTTTGGAGCCAAGAACCCACTGTTGGGCAGGTATCAAATGCAGCTGGGTTCCATAGCAGTACCTGAGCTTGGTAGATAGCTCAGCTTAGGTACTAGGAGTGACACATTCTCAGTTATAAGCTTCCTGTAGATGAATAGTTTGCAGGAATAGCAAGAAGAAGAAAATAAAAATAAAAATAAAAAATGAAAAGGGAGATTGAAATGAATAAATGAATCGACACTGTAAATGCAAATCAATCAACCCTCGAAACGGAAGATCAATCAAGTGGACGGGCATTGCATTGGGCAGCACGTAGCAGCACAGCGCATTTTTGGAGCCTTGAAGCTACAGCTGCAGCTGCTTCAGCCACTGCCGAGCCAACCAAAACGCGGCCCAAAGGCCCATCGATCAACTGGATCACCTGCTCCTTGTTCCTTGTCCCCTCTTGTGACAGTACCTTGGCCTTGGTGTATGCAGCAGACTGGACACTACAGTACCTAGACCTGACCCTTCAGGGACCGACTATTTTTATTTTTATTATTCACGTTCAATATTTCCCCCCTTCTTCTTCCTCTTACCCAACGAAACTCTCGATTCTCTCTTTTGACTCTTTCTCCTTCTTTTTCCCCTCTTCAACTCGACTCAACTGGCCCTTTGTTTCCCCCGCATCCGCCCCTCTTGACGCTTAACGCACAACGAAACTCGTCGACTTTTCCCGAGGCCCTAGAGCTGGACTGCCCTCGTTTGTTTGTGCCAGTGCGACGAGCGGTCTGAGGACAAGTCGATTCGAATACCTCTGTTTGACCTTTGACTCGAGTGATCATGAACCCTCACCAGAAGAACAAGGTCGATATCAATGTGAGAGCCATCCAATGATTGCCTGTCCTATGCTGTTCCGTTCCCTTACCCCTCCTCCGCTTGGCCCAACGTTGGGGTAAATTGCCAGGCAAGGCCAGATGGGAAGCCCATGACGCTGCTGCTGGCAACTTTGACCGCCCCCTGTTGAGTCACACGAGCAATGCAAAAGAAAATCATGTTCCGGGCATCAGAATCGCATCGCTCTTCAAGGCCACGTGTATGCTAACCAGCCAAATTGCGCCCTTTAGTCGCTCTCGCCGGATGAGCAGCGTCTCTTCCGCCTCTACGGCAAGCTGCCCTCCCGATCCGACCACTTCGCCAAGCACCTCAAGGACCGCAAATACTTCGACTCGGGCGACTATGCCATGTCCAAGGCTGGCAAGGGCGACGGCGTGGACGCTGGCGCCGTAGGCTCGCAGCACCCCGTCCCCGAGAACATCCCCCACCTGACATCTCCCACCAACGGCGGCCCCAACGCCCCCGGACACACTCACCGCGGATCGATCCCAGGCATCCAGGCTGGCAGCCCCGTCAAGGAGGGCAGCTTCTTGAACAGAGAGACGTCAGCCGAAGGCCAGGTAACGCTGAGCGGTGACGAGAAGAAGGACCAGGACCAGCCAGCCGAGGGCGTCGAGGCCAAGCCTGTCGTCACTGGGCTGACCTCAGCGCCCATCGCTGCTGGAGAGGCCATGCCTGTTCGGCAATAACCTCGCATGCATAGCCGGATTCGATATATACCCGCCGATGCGATGGGACTACATTGTAGTATGGAGGCAATGAGATGCAATAGGAATGCTTTTTACGGGGAGTTTTATTTGAAGGCGGCATGAGAGGCGGCCCAGACAACGTGTGCCGTATCAAACATGCATGGATGAGATTTTCTCTTCATCCTTGTTTTCGTTCATCCTGCCTTGCTTAAATTTCATGTACGGAGATGCTTGTTACGAGGAGAGGGGGTGGAAGAGACTGAGATGAAAGGATTGACTGGAAGTGGGATGAGGAAAATTCTGTTGTTTGACGAGCCTTAGTTTCTTGCTTCAGTTTTTTCTTCCTTCTGATTTTATTGGCGTTTACTAGGAACTGGGTGGAAGGGAAATGTTCATTATCAAATCTCGGGCGACATGAATCTTGCGCAGAAAAAAAAGAGAAAACCCACAAAGAACAATTAACCCTCAAGTACCAATGGACAAGCCATGTCTTGGATCTTTTTTTGTTTCTTGTTTCTCTTCATGGTGCTTTGCGTTTATTTCTATGCTATTTTTAAGAATGGACAAGGAGAGAGGCGAGAGACTGGTGTACGTTGCGGGATCTCTCTTCTTTTGTGACCTTTTTTTCTTCGATGAATTTTTTCTTCGCTTATATTGTCTACCTATTACGATTTTGGTTTGTGTTTGCATTGCTTTGCGAGTCCGAGATGAGGTAGTTGAACTGTTGCTAGATTGCTTCCAATCGCCGATAGTTTTATGTACTTGATATTCACTTACCTCCTACATCCACCTGTGTGTATTACATACCTAGCTATTCAGATTTTATGTGTGTGTCTGCTGTGTGTTGATATGGAGTAACACTGCCATTGAGTCGATGGGGACTGAATGGCGCTGTGGATGATTAGCCGGCTGTGTTGCAGATTGGGCAAGTTTACAAAGGCTGCTGACGCCGCAAAGGTGACCAATTCGAAATGATAATTCGACATTCCTTAAAAAGTGACAGCCAGGAGATGGATGAGGCACAATCCGACAAATATTAGCTCTACCTGGAGCAAGGACAAGAGCAGCATGGGGGATATCAGATATCACCACCACCAAACTGCAATAGAGGGGCAGCCTCGTCCCTTCAGCGGGGTGCTATAGCGGGGATGCCCTCCCCCAATTGGCCCAATCCCCCACAGCCTCGTCCTCTTCCCTCCCAAAATTTTAGCCCAAAACCATCACGTCTCCAAAGCCCATTTCCCTTCTTCTCTCTTCTCCCAAACATTTACCCCCCAGATTATCCTTTCATAGGTCTATGTTCCGCCGCCTACTCACTACAATGGCCGAATCCGCTCCCAAGAGACTCAAGACGGACGTCCTCGTCGGCACGCACAACGGCCACTTCCACGCCGACGAGGCCCTCGCCGTGCACATGCTGCGCATGCTTCCTTCGTACCGCGACAGCGCCCTCGTGCGCACGCGCGACCCTAAGACGCTCGAGACGTGCCACACCGTCGTCGATGTTGGTGGTGAATATGATGCTGAGCGGAATCGCTACGACCACCACCAGCGGGGTTTCACCACCACGTTTCCTGGGAAGAACACCAAGCTTTCGTCCGCGGGGCTTGTATACATGCACTTTGGCCGGCAGCTGATTGCCCAGAGGCTTAAGGTTGAGGACGAGGCTGCTCCGGACGTTGATCTGCTGTACAACAAGATTTACGAAAACTTCATCGAGGCCGTCGATGCTCACGACAACGGCATCTCGCGCTACGACAGAGACGCCCTCGCCGCAGCGGGCATCGAGCAGCGCTTCTCCTCCGGCGGCTTCACCCTCGGCGCAATGGTCGGCCGCCTCAACCCCGCCTGGAACGACCCCAAGCCGTCCGACCC